>OV788326.1:14073796-14195343 GCA_928718305.1 Tetramorium bicarinatum | reverse complement strand
GTAATATTGATGCTACCTTGGGTCTTGTGAATGGTACAATAGGTAAAGTAATTTCAGTTGTACGAAATCCATCTACCGATCGTGTAGAAGAAATCAAACTTCTTTTGCCATCGGGATCAGAACATTCAATTGAAAAAGTGAGCGTTAAATTTGAAGTGATAGATAGAGCGTATGTTGTTAGAAAACAATTTCCACTGTGTCTGAGTTATGGAATCACTATTCATAAAAGTCAAGGTTTAAGCTTACAAAGTGCTATTATGGACATAGGTAACTCTATATTTAATTGCGGACAAGTTTACGTTGCATTATCACGAGTAACGTCTCTAGAAGGGTTGTATTTGATTAACTACGATCCTTCGGCAGTAAAAGCTAACAAAGAAGCCATTATTGAATATAATCGGCTGAGACAAATCCACAAACCAGAAGCAGAAATGATTACTGTTTCAAAAGAACGTTTTCGCAAAGTAAAAGATGCTTCATGGGCATTGTCAAAAGTAGTTGACTCTATTCAACAGAACTATCAAGATAAAAAATCTCGGCAAAATACTATTTGGATTATACATGGTTTTCAAAATACGGATAAAGTTTCATGTTACGCAAATGCAGTATTACAATGTCTGTTAAATTTAAGTATCATTAGAAAAGAACTGCTTAATTGTGATAAATCAGATGTTTTAAGGTTGATAATGCATCGATATGAAAATGGAATGCACAATTTGAACACATGTGCAGTACGGCAATATTTAGGAGAACATTTCTCGATAAACATAAAACGAGATGCATTTGAATTTCTTTCAGTTCTGTGCGCAAAATATGATTGTATAAGACATTTGGTAGAGTGTAAAGTAACTTCTACTATTCGGTGTAAATCTTGTGAGAACACAAAAACAATTACTTATAATAATTTAATTCTTTCAATACCTATTAACAATTTAAAAAAGAAAAGTTATAATCTTAACGATATATTAAATGTTACATTTTCACATTGGTGTCAATCAGATAATAAGGGATTATGTGTATATTGTACCGGAAATGAAATATTATTTAAGAATGAATTAACATTAGCAAAAGATATAATTATCATACATTTAGAATTATTTTCTTCACAAGATGATGAAATAGTAGAAGAAATACGTAAATTCAATGTAAGTGCTATTCCAACGACTAAAGTATCAATAGCTGGACAATCGTATAAAGTAATGAATGCTATATTTCATAATGGTTCGAGTATTGAGGAAGGACATTACATAAGTATATGTAGAGAAGGAATGTCTAATAGTTGGATTGAGGTTGATGATGCACAAATTAAGAAAAGACAATGGCCTAGAGGCGCTAAAGATCTTTACATACTTTTTTTACAAAAAATTGGTAAAAAATAAATATACTGAACATATTTTTGTATTAAAATAATTATTTGTATAAAAATACTTATTTGTTTACTTTATATTATCTCCTTTATTTCTTACTTATATGGACACAATAACTGTTTTTTGTAAGTATTGATTACACAACTACTACACAATTACTACAAAATGTGTGAAATCACAACAAAATTACCTTTTCAAAAAAAGGTACAAAAATGCGCCAAGTATACGCGCCCAGAAAACGCATAAGAAATTTTCTTCAACAAAATTACGCCTCAAAAAAGATAATAATTACTACAAAATGTGTGAAATCCTAACAAAATTACCTTTTCAAAAAAAGATAAAAAAATGCGCCAAGTATACGCGCTCAAAAACCGCCTAAAAAATTACGCCTCAAAAAAGAACCCTTCTACAAAACTACGCCTAAAAAAGAACTCTTGTATTAATTACCTTTGTACAAAAAAGATTTTTCCTACAAAAAATGTGATATCAAGAAAGTGCGCCAACTATAAAAATGGATAATTTCATAATACTCTTTGGTTTGTGTTTATAGTCTGATTTTATATATAAAATTGTCTTGAATTTATCTTCAAATACTAATTATTTCATTGATTACGAAGCATTTGAAGATGAACTCAAAACGATCTTAAAGATAAGATCAGACTATGAACACCGCCTATTGATATTAAAATATGGGCTGCTGTGCGCCGATATAAGGCTGCTGTGCGCCGATATAAGGCTGCTGTGCGCCGATATAAAGCTGCTGTGCGCTTACAAAAAACAGTTGTTGTGCGTCCATATAAGTAAGAAATAAAGGAGATAATATAAAGCAAACAAATAAGTATTTTTATACAAATAATTATTTTAATACAAATAAATATTTTAATATATTTTTACATATAAATATTTAAATACTATACATAAATCTTTTATAAATAAATATTTTATCGCACGCACGCACGCACGCAGTGAGAGAGAGAGAGAAAGAGAGGCAATTAAGATATTTATTCGGTATGAAAGATAATAATTTTAACACATAATTATTTGAATACAAAGAAATTTTTTTTCAAAATACTTGGCGCCGCCAAACCGAAATTAATTGTCTAACCTTTTCTCTCTTAATTTGTTCATGCGTGCGCAGATGAATGTGTGTGTGTGTGCGTGTGCGTTTGCGTGTGCATGTGCGTGTGTGTGTCTTTCGTATTTTCTTTCTCCTGCGTACATATGTAAATTATTGTTATCATAGTTGATAAGTTAGTATGTAATTTAGTTTATAAGAAATGATTGTTAACATGTTAAAGCAATTAAGATATTTATTCGGTTTGGCGGCGCCAAGTATTTTGAAAAAAAATTTATTTGTATTCAAATAATTATGTGTTAAAATTATTATCTTTCATACCGAATAAATATCTTAATTGCCTCTCTTTCTCTCTCTCTCTCTCACTGCGTGCGTGCGTGCGATAAAATATTTATTTATAAAAGATTTATGTATACTATTTAAATATTTATATATAAAAATATATTAAAATATTTATTTGTATTAAAATAATTATTTGTATAAAAATACTTATTTGTTTGCTTTATATTATCTCCTTTATTTCTTACTTATATGGACGCACAACAACTGTTTTTTGTAAGCGCACAGCAGCTTTATATCGGCGCACAGCAGCCTTATATCGGCGCACAGCAGCCCATATTTTAATATCAATAGGCGGTGTTCATAGTCTGATCTTATCTTTAAGATCGTTTTGAGTTCATCTTCAAATGCTTCGTAATCAATGAAATAATTAGTATTTGAAGATAAATTCAAGACAATTTTATATATAAAATCAGACTATAAACACTAACCAAAGAGTAAGAAATTATCCATTTTTATAGTTGGCGCACTTTCTTGATATCACATTTTTTGTAGGAAAAACCTTTTTTGTACAAAGGTAATTAATACAAGAGTTCTTTTTTAGGCGTAGTTTTGTAGAAGGGTTCTTTTTTGAGGCGTAATTTTTTAGGCGGTTTTTGAACGTGTATACTTGGCGCATTTTTTTACCTTTTTTTGAAATAGTAACTAACCGCGTACAAACTCGGAAAAGATATAATATAAATATTATAAATTATCGTGCTAAAAAACGTATGAAGTATTCGTTTGACGTAGCAAAACCTCGTGCAAAGAAACGAAAAGCTTATCAATATAATTTAGAGGGAAATCGAGCTGTCAAACGTATAAAGTATGCAGAAAATAAAAACAATAATCGTGAAAAGAAACGGAAATATTATGCTTCACATAAATTACATGAAAGTAATTGAATACAAGAATTTTACAAATGTAATCCAAAAAACAAGAAAATATGTAATGAAAAATATTACAAAAATCATAAGAATTATATAAAAATAATACAAAAGAAAAGTTTAGCTAATAAAATTAGTTGGAAATGTAAACGAATATATGTAAAAGCTAATAAAATAGGAGTTATACAATCAATAGAGATATATATTAAAATTCTTTTAAAAAATATGAAAACATCTGAAATAGCAGCACAAAAAATAGAAGCTGAACAAATAATTAAATGGTGTATACATGCAAGAGACAATTATGTATTAAGTATTTTGAGAAAAACTTTGTCATTATTAAATAAAAAAGTAATTGCATCGTTAGATCGCATTCCTAAATGTAGTACTATTGATATTATTATTTTTAATAATAATCATTATACTCAAATTCTATGTGGCTTATGTAAGCATACATCTACCACTGAATCATACTTTTTTGAAACTGCTTATAAATTTGTTGAATTTCATGAGCCGTTGATAATGAATGAAAACGGACAGGTTATTAATATTTTGCCAATAACGAAAAAATGCAATAAACAAAAAAATAGAATGGCAATGTGGATCTCTGTGTAAAGGAAACGAAATGTTTCTAATTAATCGATTTAAAGATTTTCTTATCGCAGTATCCAAATGTTCAGTAGTAAGAAACATTCCAAAATTGATTAAATCGATTGGAATATGTACAGTTAAACAGTCAAGTAGACTAGGACACTCACAAGCGTGCTGCGTAGATCACAAGTTATGTAAATCTAAAATGCTAGTATTACATTTTCTGTCACCACATTATCCCAGAGTGAGAAATATACAAAGATTTACGTATCGTTTAAAGCAATATTATGAAAAACTTTTGAATCTAGATGAAGCTTTAGAACTTGGAAATGTACAAATTTTAAAAGAAATTATGAAAATTACTCGTGGCAAGTGTACATTAATTAATATCGATAATTAAAAAATGATAAATTTAAATGAAGCTGAAATAATATCAAAACATTCGAAAGCTTTCACTTTATTAACTAAACGGACTATAGATACAACACAATTTATGTGTTTGTCATGTGAAAAGTTATGTTTCCGGAGAAATGTTGTTGATGGAACCAAATGTAGGAAGCCTTTATCAGGGATATATTGGAAAAAATTAATAAATTATTTAAATACCGATTTAAAAAAGACTTTCTATATTTGTAAGTATTGTATGATATATTTCCGTAAGGATGGTTTACCACCGACTTGTGTCTTAAATAATCTGTACGTTGATAAAGTACCTGGCATGATAACGACATTAAATGATTACGAAAAAATGTTGATACAAAGAGCCAAAGCCTTTCAAGTAATACAAAAAATGGAGACAGTATCTAAAAAAAAAATGCCACATTCACATCTTCAAAAAAAAAATTAAAGGCAGAACATTTCATTTGCCATTACCCATAGAAGAAACAATGAAGAAGATTTGTGCACCAGCAGACGTAATAAACTGTAATCATGAATTGTACATTTTAGTCCGTAGTATTCCAACTAAATCTAAAATAATATGGGAAAATTTAATTGATGTTAAAAAAGTGTATAATGTATTAGCGTGGCTGAAGAAGCATAATTCATTATATACAGAAATTCAATTACCGAATTCTCATGAAAATTTATTAACAGAAAAATTATGCGATATCGAATATCAATTAAACACTGATACTGTACCTCGTACAGCATTATTAACACAAATTAAGGATCCTGAAGGGTATTATGAACAATTCACTATTTATCCTATGTACGAAAAGAGAATAAACAGTATTATATCAAATGTTAAAAGTACAAGATATGCCAATAGATAATCGACATAAAACATTAGACCTTTTATGTTTCCCGGATTTGTATCCATATGGTAAAAATGGTCAGCATGCAGACCGACAAGTACATCTTTCAGACAGTGAATTTATTAAATCACGATTAATGTCAGTACATTCTCAATTTCGTCTAAATATACAATATCTATTTTATTTATTGAATAATACAAATATTCGACAGTTGAATAGCGGTATTTATCATAAAATGAACACGACAAATGTTAAAGAACGATTTACAGCAAAGAGCTTTTTGGATGCAATATCAAAAGATCAGTTAGAGGGAGATATTAGTACAATTTTCTCAAGACTGCGTAATACAGCACAATACTGGCGTAAACCAAGATGTGATTTAAATTGTATGATTCACCATTACGGACCAGCTACTTGATTTTTAACTTTAAGTCCAAGTGAGTGGTTATGGTCACATATGATTGAGTATTTGCGAGAGGTAAATCCTGAATTGTCGACAAAGTCTGCAAATGAACTTATTGCTTCTGATGCTGTTTCCGTGATACATGGAAAATAAATTTAACGCTATCCTCGATTTCATATGTTCGAGTGATCATCCAATTGGAGAAGTAACACACTACTTTTGGAGACGTGAATATCAAGGCAGAGGTACACAACACTTTCATCTATTAATATGGATTAAAAGTGCTCCTATAATCGGTGAATCTTCAAATGAAGAAATAAGTAATTTTCTATTGAAATATATAACATGTTCGTTGCCTGATAACATTTCACCTTTATTATATCGTAGAGTAAATACGCATCAACGTCATGTTCATAACAGTTACTGCCTACGAACAAAAAAATGTAAAAATAATAATGTTACACGTGTCTGTCGATTTGGATTTCCACGTCCAGTCACAGATACATTAATCTTGAAGGATTTAATATCCTCGATTACTGGTAGAAAAAATTTGAAAGCAAAAAGCAGATTGTACGATCTTCCACGTAAAGAAACAGAAAAAGATATAAACGATTACAACCCTACAATTCTTACTGCATGGGAAGGTAATATAGATTTACAATTTATTGGGGAAAAGTCAGCTTTATTAAATTGGTACTGCACAAAATATACAACAAAATCTGAATCTAGTTACGCAAATGACACATTCGAGGAAATCAATTCAACTAAATCACTGTGCAATCGCCTTTGGAATTTTGCCATGCGTAATTTAAATAATAGAGAATGTGGAGCGTTAGAAGCGTGTGATACTCTTCTTGGTATACCGTTATATGGAACTGACTCTCATACAACAATTAGATGGTTAAATGTAAATCAAGTGAGAAATCGAAAGATAAAAACACGAAAAGAAATTGAATTGTTAAACAAAGATTCAACAGATATATTTTGTAAATCATTAATTGACGATTATTATCCATCGAGACCACAAGTACTTGAGTCAGTTAATCTTTATAATTTTGCAAAATGGTACGATATTACAAGAAACAAACCTATGAATAATTTTTATATTCTAGAAGATGGTAAATATCCACAGTATATCAAAAAAAGGCAACACGAATATTTGATAAATCATTATAAATACAATTTGAAATGGAACCAGAGAAATACTTTTATTCACTTTTACTATTATTTAAACCATGGAGAGATTTGTCTGAACTGAAATTAGAATACAACAGTTATGCAGAAGCATTTATAAATGCATAGTCGCAACTGCCAGAAGCAGTACACTATCATGAAAAACTTCTTCACAATCAAAAATGTCTAAAAGATATGAAAGAGGCTATTGAAAAACATATTAACGAAGTAATATCGCAAGAGAAAAATAAAGAATCCAATGACACAGAATTTATTGCTTTTGAAGCTGGAAATGCTATGCAAGAATTCAGAGACATTTTAAATAAATCAGACAAAGTAAATCCTTATGAATTAATTTCTGAATTAAATGAAGATCAAAAAAGAATATTCGATATGGTCATAAAGACTATTAATTCTAAATCGAAATGTTTAAGACATTATGTGAGTGGTGAAGGCGGAACAGGCAAGAGTTACCTTATAAATACAATTAAATATTGGATTAAAGAAGTTCTTAAAAAAGATGTTGCAATAATCGCACCTACGGGTATCGCTGCTTTTAACATTGATGTGCTTACTATTCACCGACTTTTCCAACTTCCAGTTGAACACGGTTATACTCCAAAGTATAGACAATTATCGGATGCTGTTTTGAAATCATTGAGAGACGAATTAAAAAATACTACTCTTTTTATAATTGATGAAATATCAATGGTGTCAAATATTACTTTAATGTATATAAATCTTCGCTTAACTGAAATATTTAATACTTTTGACAATGATGATGAATAGTTTGGAAAAAAACATATATTATTATTTGGTGATTTATTACAATTGCCACCAGTGCATGAAGAGCCTGCTTTTGTAATGATAAAAAAACCAAAAGCAGAAAAGTATTTAGGATCATTAGGAGCTGCAAATATATGGAATGATTTATTTACTTACGATGAACTTAGAATAAATATACGTCAGCAGAGCGACGTTAGTTATAGAGAATTGGTTTCTAGAATTCGACTTGGAATCGTAACAAATAATGACATTGATATACTAAACTCCAGAAAAATAAATTTCCAATCTGCAACATGTAATGAGAGATTGAGTGAGATATGTGATTATATTGCAAAATTTCCATGTAATGCAGTATGTTTGTTGCCAACTTGCAATTTATGTAATGTATTGAATATTGCAATGTTAGAACGCATACCTTCCGAAAATATTTCACTATTAGCACAAGACATTACCGATTGTCCAATATACCTGAAAAAAAAGGTTCTGAAAGCTATTAATACGGATGACGAAGACAATACAAAAACGGGAGGATTTACGAAAGAAATAATTATTAAAATAGGAGCAAAAATTATGCTTCGAAGAAATATTGATATTACATTAGGACTCGTAAACGGAACTATTGCTACAGTTACTGGAATTTTACGTGACAGTGACAAGAACGTAGAAACTTTAATGATTGCTTTACCAAATGGAAAATAACAACATAGAACGTATAAATGTGAAATTTCAAGTAATGGACAAAGCGTATGTTATACGAAAACAATTTCCAATAATACTAAGTTATGGAATAACTATCCATAAAAGTCAAGGTTTGAGTTTAAACTCAGCTGTCGTTGATGTTGGAAATTCTATATTTAGCTGTGGCCAAACGTATGTAGCTTTGTCACGTCTTACGTCCATTGAAGGATTACACTTGATGAATTACGATCCAGCATCTGTGAAAGCTAATAAATTAGCCATCGTTGAATATAATCGTTTAAGGAAATTGTATTGTCCACATGCAGGAAATATTGATACACAAAAAAATCAATATAATAAAGTTAGAGATCAATTATGGGCATTGCCAAATATATCCCTTGTCAATCAAATCCAAGAAGAATCAGACTCTGGAATACATATGTCACTATCATCAGTTAAAGGTTTTTCAAATAAAGACAATGTATCATGCTATGCAAATGCAGTTTTACAATGTTTAATTTATAATGATATTATTAGGAAGTTATTATTAAAACACGATAATACAAATGCATTGAAAAGTTTAATCAATGATTATATTGGTGAAAAAAATGTGTTAAATTCTATGAATATTAGACACTTTCTTGGAGAACCGTTTTCACTTAACATACAACAGGATGCTGCGGAATTTTTAACAATACTTTGCGAAAAAATTACAATTCTTAAAGATATTATAGGGCACGATCTTTCCAGTATTACACACTGTGTAAAATGTAGCTATACCAAAACAAAAATAGAACAAAATTTAATTGGAACACTTACAATTCCCACATTTTCATTGCGTAGTATGAACTTGGAAAATTTAATAAAATACAATTTTTTACATTGGTCGTCCATTGAAGGAACGTGTGAGAATTGTAATGAGACTGGTCAATTAAATATCAAACATAATTTATATTTTGCTAAACGAATAATTGTATTACTATTGATGTTATTTTCGTTTGATGGCAAAGATATATCAAAAATTACCAAATATAGTATTACAAGTGTACCTTCCACTAAAATAACTATTGGAGAAGGATTATACAGAGTATGTAGCGCTATATACCATCATGGAAATAATGTACACACAGGTCACTATACAAATATGTTAAGAGTCAGAAAAACAAATAAATCAGAATGGATTCATGTTAGTGATGAAACGATTTCGCATAGACAATGGCCACGTGGCAGTAAAGATGCATACTTTTCTTCTTGGAACAATGCAATTAAATAAATGACATATGCAATACGTACAATTCATGCTGAACGTACTAAATTAATTTATATTAAATTTTATAAATTAGTATCATTTTGATGATACTGAATTTTGATTCAGTATAATAAAATGTAATTAATTCGGTATAATAAAGTTAGAATTTGGTCATAAGCATTACCAAACGTATCTTCTCTTTTATTTACAGAATGTAAGAAAAATCATTAAATATCAAAGAAAAAATTGTATTTTTTTTTTTTAAATTTATAGAAATTTATTAGATTATTAGATAAAAAAAATTGTATATAATACTTTATTTAAATAAAAAATTATTCATATACACACATTATTAATTTTTAGTTATTTTTGCACACCCAAAATATCTCATCTTTAGACTATCTTATCACAACATATTTATATATTTATACAACATTAAATTAATAAATTTTTTTATTAATTACATTTAAGTATTATCAATGAAAGTGTAAAGAAATTTTATATGTATAAGATTATAGATAAAATATATACAATGAAGAATGTTTGATCCCAATTAAGTACTACTAATGTAGGACTTTATGATTATATACAAATAAAGTATGGAAATTATGAATTAAACATGAAATATATTTTGTTTAAAACTTATTTATTACTTAATATACATTTATTACTTAATATACATAAACTTATTATTACTTAAGAAACATAATGAACGACATAATTAATTATATATTAGAAAGAAATGATACAACACTAAAAAAAAAGAAACAAAAAATTAATTATAATTGAATACAAAAACAAAATTAAATACATTGAAATTTTTAAGTTAAAAAATAGTTATAAAAAAAAATATATATATATATAAAACAATAGAAATAATAAATTAAGTAAAATAATAATTTTTAGTTATATGTCCTCTTCTCCCTCCTCTTCCTTTTCCTCCTCCTATTCCTCTTCCTCCTCCTCTTCCTCTTCCTCCTCCTCTTCCTCTTTCTTGTATATTATTGAAGCTCCTGTTTATGTACCAACGGGCTCGACTTCGCCCGCGTCCTCTGCCGCGAAAATCTTGAAAAAAATGAAAAATACAAATAATAAATATAATATTATAACATAATATTATAAGTACATTTGTATTGATAAAAAATAAGAAAACGTACTATTAAGATCTTGCTGCTGCTGCTGCTGCTGCTGCTGTTGCTGCTGCGGCTGCTGCTCTTGTGGCTGCGGCTGCTGCTGTTGTTGTTGCAGCCGCTGCTGGTGCTGTTGCTCTTGCAATGGCGGTTGCTGGCGTTGCAGCAACAGCTCTAACAGTTGCTGCTGCTGTTGTTGTTGCTGCTGTTGCTGGTGCAGCATTTGCTGCAGCAACAACTGAATTTGTTGGTCGTTGTTGTCATTCAGACGCATTCGCTGCACTGCTTCATTTATTTCTTCTAAAAAAAGTAGAAAATTTTTATTTCTGTGCAAACGATTAAATGATAAATGAATTTTCGCATTTCTGCAATTCTAATTACAATTCTCGATAAGTATATATTTAATTATCAAACTCATATTAACAGAAATTACGTAATTTGTTAAAAGAGAAGTAATAGCGCTAAGTACGTTCTAATACATACTACATATACTTCGTTTATTATATATTTTACGGGTTTATTCCATGTTATAATGAACATTTTACTAAAGTCTTTGCAATGCTATTATGAAATAAGTGAAACATTGAAAATTTAGTATAGAATATATATCTAAAAGTTTTGTGTAATACTTACGCGACATTCTGCTGTTGCGCCAACAACAAGTGTGAAGTTTTCATAAATTGAAGTTGCACATTAAAAGTATAGCCACTCACAAGACATGACAGCACTACTTAGCGCGAAATTTAAAATATTATACAAAATACATTGTATACAGGGTGTCCGATAATTATTGGGTGTCCGATATAACGCTCGTGTGCAGATAGAGTGGACTAAACTGAGTCGAAAAGTCCTTTACCATTTTGCAATTTTCGCAATAGTTAACGAGATATGAATTATTGAAAATCACCGATTTAACCCAGCCTACCGCCGAATGCAAGCGCACGGCGGGAAGCATTCGAGCCGTTCGAGCTAAGCACGGCCCAGCGGAACAAGTATTAGCTGGCGGTGCGTGGTTAAGAAGAAGGACAGCGCGCCGTTGTTTATAGTTACATCATCGCTCCTTCTTCTTGGCCACGCATCGCCAGTCAATACTTGTTCCGCTGGGCCGTGCTTAGTTCGAGCGGCTCAAATGCTTCTCGCCGCGCGCTTGCATTTGGCAGTAGGCTGGTCTAAATCGGTGATTTTCAATAATTGATATCTTGTTAACTATTGCGAAAATTGCAAAATGGTAAAGGACTTTTCGACTCAGTTTAGTCCACTCTACCTGCACACAAGCGTTGTGTCAATAATTATCGGACATCTTGTATATTATATATTAATATAATAATAGCACTTAAAAAAATTTATAAAATTCATAAAAAGGACATTAAAAATGTAAAAAAGCGCCAAATGTAATAATATAGTATTGCGGCGGCCTGTCGCTACATCGGGCGCCGCCGCCACATCGGCCGCCGCCGTGCGCGCACCTGCACTATAGTTCGAGGCGCTACGCGGCGTAAAGTCCTAGCTGGTAGTCCTTCTAACTCGCGTTCAAAGTGCAACGTGCGAGACTACTTAAGAATCGTCCGTGGCAAAACTTACCACGGTCATGATCGTCACGACAGCGTGTTCTTATGACCCACAGTAATCTCGAGTGTAATTTAAAAGGTTTGCAACGTCGTATCAGGGAGTGGACTCTCTAGGCCTTCCTACTAGGGATGGGCAAGATATAATCTGGCAGTATGGATAAATTATGTGTATCATATGTCATAATATTTCTTTGGTCATTTCAATTTAATTTTGGACCAATATTAAATTAAATTTAATTTAAATTTGATATTGGTCCTAGTTTGATTTGCAATATTAATATAATAAAAGTACTTCTCAAAAACTACTGAAATCCATAAAAAAGACATTAGAAATGTAAAAAAAAGCGTCAAGTATGATAGGTATACGTGAAAAAGAAATGAAATCGAAATGTTAAAAAAAATTTTAATGCGTGAAAAAGAAATAAAATCGAAATGTTAAAAGACAATTTAACTAAATAAAAAAAGAAAAACTAATAAAATAACCACAACTAAATAAATAAAAAAGGAAAACCCAATAAAATAAGCAAATATAATGGCATGAAAAAGAAGTGAAATCAATAAGTCATTTCAAGCATGTTTATCAAATGTTGTAATAAAAAAGATCACTTTTCTCTTCCTAGGGCCTCTTCCCCAAGGAGGAATGAATCCAAACTCACTTTCTGCCCCTTTCCTGGGCCTCCTATCCAAGAGCAAGTGAATCCAATCCCACTTCTGAAACAGCCTATTGGAGGAGGAAGAAGAAAAAAACAAAAATCGAATATGGGAAAAATCTCCAGCAGTACTACTCCAGCACTACTCCAAGGCTACTTGGCGCGCCCGTTTTTTATATATAAAAGAAATTTTAGCGCATAATGAATAATGTTTTTAGTTTCATTCATTGCGCTAACTTCACTCGATACTGACGATGCACAGTTGTATTCTCACGACAGTGAATAGCAATGCCACGACGATATGCCAACGAATTTGAAATGGGACAAATCATTGCACTACTGCAATCGGGTTTGTCTCAGAGAGATGTTACCGAACATACTGGAATAAGCCGTTCTGCCGTAAATCGCATTTGGATACGATTTAATGAAACGGACGATGTGCGTAGACGGAGAGGTCAAGGACGCAGAAGAATTACAACCCAGCGAGAGGACAGGGCGATGAGAAGACTGGCGATTGAAAGGCGGTTGATAACTGCACGACGAATCGTTAACTTTGTGCCAACTCAAGAACGCGTTTCTGACCAGACTGTGAGAAACCGTTTAAGAGAGGTGGGTTTACGGGCACGCAGACCAGTTAGAGCACCTGATCTAACGCGTAGACATCGTCGCGAACGCTTGAATTACGCTCGCACGCACATAAATTGGACAATAAACCAGTGGCAGACAGTGTTATTCACAGACGAATCAAGATTTTGTTTATTTTCAAACGATGGAAGAATGCATGTATGGCGCTATCGAGGACAGCGATTCCACGCAGATTGTATCGAACCCTGTTTAACATTCAATGGTGGTTCAGTGATGGTTTGGGGAGGCATATCGTGGAATACTCGCACCGACTTAGTCGTAATTCCGCCATCTCCGCTTAACGCACAGCGTTATGTCGAAATTTTACGACAACATGTTATTCCACAACGCCATGCTTTAGGACGAAGATTTTTTTTGATGCAAGATAACGCAAGACCTCATACAGTTCGAATCACGCAACGTTTTCTTCAGGAAAATGACATCAATGTTCTTCCGCATCCAGCTATGAGCCCTGATCTAAATCCCATAGAACACGTTTGGGACATGTTATCCAGGAGAGCGAGAGAACTCCCTCGTCAACCACAGAATCATAGAGATCTAACCACTGTTCTGAGACAAGTTTGGCAAGACGTGCCTCAACATGAGATGAGGCGTTGCATCAACATGCGGCAACGATTGCAATCTGTAATAAACAGTAGAGGTGGAAGCACGCAATATTAGAAAACGAAAAGCAGGTGACAATCGTTAAATACTGTGAAAATGACAAATCACAAAAATACACACACACACACACACACACACACACACACACACACACACACACACACACACACACGCACGCACGCACGCACACGCACACATTGAAGCGTAAATCCGACCATGCAACCTCCTCGTGGTACCTCCTTGGGTAACGCTAATGCTGGCGGTATTTTTTTTAAATTTTGATAAAAAATAAATCTGATAAGAATTTTTTTCGGTTTTTATTGGCACTTATGTTCAATGTATTGTCAGAGCAATGATTTTCTAACGTTTGTTGGAACGTTATTTCTTTCTTTTCATTTTTACTGTAGTTAATCAATTTCGTACTTTTTACTCATACTTTTTGTATTTCATACTTTTTGTCCCATACAATAGCCATGAAGAAAATATCACAGCTACGTGACGATTTTTCTTCGAATTTAGTATACTTAAAGCTTAAAAAAATCGTAAAGATAAAAATTCTATTGTTACTCAATACATTTGTTTTTTGGATTGAAATAAAAAAGTGAAAAATTACAAATTTTTATCAATATCTTCAATTGAATTTTTAATGTGTCTACAATATTAAAAAAAATTTTGCTGTTATACTGTTTGATAGAGGAAAGTTTCGTCTTTAAAAATCCATTTTGTGAATTGCTGTACGACTATTTTTAGCAGAGTTATGAGCAATCAAATTCAAAATGCCCATTTTTTCTTTAACCCTTGATAACTCGGAAACAAAAAATTGTAAAACATTTCATAAAAAAGCAAATTGTAGAGAAAACTCCAATCTTTCACGCGGTAAAGTCGAAAATTTCCTCCGATTTTTTGTATCGCCCGTGACATGTCGTAAAGTGACAAGAAAATTTTTTATTTTGTTCGGCTTATCATTTTCGGTGTGTAAAAATTACAAAAATAATAGGAACGTAAGAATCATATAGCTCGTTCAAAAGTAGAGATTTCAACCTTTAAAATGCTTTTTTTTGTTTGTATTCTGATAACTTTTAACGGAGTTACAACTGTTTGAAATTTGCCCATTTTTTGAGTAAATTTCGGGTGTCCCCTTCATTCTTTTGAGGACTGTATATATATGTGTATATATATATATATATATATATATATATATATATATATAGATTTTGATTAATATTGATGATAATAATAAATATTATGATATATTCTTATAATATTGACATAATTGTAATTGACATAATTTGTTGACAAAAATGTCTTCAAAGTTTATAATACCATTAAAAGTGTGACGTTTCTGATTTCTTTTATTAATCAGTATCATTAACAAATAGACGTTTCTGCTTCTTATTTAACCAGTATTATCAAAATTAACGTAATTCACAATGAATTTTATTTATATATTTTGTCAATATCATAAAAATTGACGCATTAGACATAAATTTTCTCAATATCGTCGGAATAGATGTGATATTTAGTTTTTTCAGTATCGTCACAATTGACGTTTCTGATCTTTATCTTACCAGTATCATCAGAATTGACGTTTCTGGTGCTAATTACTACAATTAAATTACTATTTATTATTATTATTGTGTTGATGCATATAGAACGTTAAAGTTTTTGAAAAATATCTTTAGGAATACAATTATTATAGTACTAAGTAAAACTGTAATAGTAATAAGTTTAATTTATAGATAATTTAATAGAATGCTATAAATTAATGTGACAACAATACTGACATCGGTATTTTCAACGAAAAAATTTAACATTTTATATGCATCAGTCTACTAAACAAAAGTCTGATTACTTTCAATGTTTTTCGTCTTGAAAATTAATTTTTAAAATATATTTTACTGATTTGAAAAATATATACTTTTTTATAAATTTACAGATTTATTCAATTAAAGGAATATATTCTTTTACCTTCATAAGTAGTTATATTCTTTCTCTTCCTGATATTACATCACTTTTAACAATGTGCATAGATTTTTGTTTAGTACATTGGACATTTTTTCTATAACATATCAAATCATAAAGAAATACTAACAATATTAAAAACGTAATGAAAACTATTATTTACTTCATTTTTCTAACGTTACAAATAAAAGACATACAATTCAAAAACTTCATATAATTAATAATCAATATAAATAGAATAACAAAATGATATTTGATCAAATAGAATTAATTAAATATGTTTAACCACTTAAAATTAACCAAATAGAATAATATTCACATCCTATCTTCACTTAAAATTATAAATTATAAATAGTAATTTAATTGTAGTAATATAATAATATTCACATCCTATCTTCAAGAAATATTAATTCATAAAATATATTTATATATATTTTTTTTTATTATATTCAGGGTGGTCCATTTTAATCTATCCACGTTTATTACTGAGAATGGAAACGGTATTGGAAAAAATGTTTCAAACAAAAGTTGTATGGTTTCAAGGGGGACATAAAGTAGCGTCATCGCTTTGACCTTGGATAGTCGTTTGAAGTTCACGTAAAGATCACGTATAATTTCTTAATGGAACGACTTACTTTTTATTGCATATTCTTGTAGCGTCTCTTGAGAGTTTTCCAAAACACTATAATCGAGTATATTTTCGTTAAATACTTTTCGAGATATTTTAAATTTCGTCATGATAATTTTTAATATAAAATATGAAATATCTCATAAAATATTCACTTTTCAATTACTTTAGCTTAATACGTTTACATGTAGAATAATAAAAGGAATCGGTTATTATTATTAGTTTATTATTATTAATTACTGTTTCTATTATTACTATTACTACTACTATTATTAATTAATTTTTAGATTTGGAATTTTGTAAAATCCACCAATGCAATTAAAAAATGCAATAAAATTTTTGAACCTAATTCGTCGTGTTTTTTATATTTACCGATTCATTTTATTCATCTATATTTAAAAGTATTGAGGTAAAGTCATCGAAAAATGAATACTTTATGAGATATTGTTAGAATGTGCCGCTCTATCTGTAGAGTAGTTCAGTTTTGGCAGGTAACTAAACTAAACTAAACTTTGCCTGGATACATGACTTTTATTATAACAGAACAAAACGTACTGAAGAACTGAGTGAGTGTTTTTCAGGGGGCATATACACCTAGGAGTGGAAAAAGAAGGCATCTTTGTGAATTTTTTTAAGAGAAACTATTTGAATTATCGGATCGGGATTTTTTCTAACTAAAAGTATATACTTTCGAGAATTTTTTTCAATTTTTTTAATAAAAAAATGTTACAAATTCACGGAGTACTGGAGTCGTCTACGGAGTGCCGCAAAAGAAACGACCAAAACGGTACCCAATGGCGTTTCGTTAAAAATTATCTGACACAAAAAACCAAAAAGATTATTAAAATAGATACTATAATCTAATCTTTGTCATAGCCGATTTTGAAAAAATCGATTTTTGACAAAATAATGGACGTTTGAACTTAACGTAGCGATTTTCAAGGAAAAATTCGTTCTTATTTTGCCCAAAAAAAAACTAAGAATAGGAAAAAAAATCCTATAACAAAGACTAGATAATTATGTATATAACCACAAAAAGTTACAAGTTAATCAGTTCAGTGATTTTCGAGATATTTTGGGTACCGATTTGAAAAACATGGTTTTGAGAAAAACGCGTTTGAAAATTTGTCAATGAATAAATCATGAAATTCTTCAACTTACACAGAATCATCGATCCCAGGTCCATAGTATAGGTTCTCTGAAGTGGAAGAAATACCTAGATCGTCCAAATTTTGCTGTCGACGCCGTATTCACCCTTCTTTTGATTGGTCTTGCGCCCGTATCTCGGCTTGCGCTGTGCGGCGGTCATCTTCGCATGCAGCGTACAAGTGCGCGCTCGATCCGACAGAAATCCCCATCACGTTCATTACTTGTAACAATGATGTGACTCCATTGTTGAACATACACGTTGCTGTTAATGCAGCAATATCAACAATTACAGCCCCGCATTGTTTTTAGAGCTATCTTTCAAATTAATTGATTAAGACTTTCGTTGCTGTTCTGTGTAGCCACCAACACAGCGTTCCAATAACGTGTCCTTACTGAGGTCTTCATATATCGGTTTTATGACATTCAACACCATTTCTGGCCGAATAGTTGTGGCTAAAATTATTCAGTTCCCCTTTGGCTCGGCGCTCGTCCAATGAAGGCATGCACTCTTTCGGCTATAACTTCGTTATTTCTTGGAATTTTTACTTGAAACTTTCACCAGACATTCTTAAGATATCAAACTTTAAGAAAATCCAAAAATTGAAAAATCGATTTTTTGGACCCTTCTAGGTGTACATACCCCCTTAATAGGTAAGTAAAAATGAAAGTAATCTCATGGTTGCCAAACTTGAAACAGAAAATGAAATGTCTTTGGTTACGTATGGGGAAATCTTTTTACGTTACAAAACTAAGAATATAGCTTAAGAAAAGAATAATAGAAACAGAACACTAATTCATTAATAATAATGGACAAAGTAACAGATATTTTTAACAGATATTTTATATTTAATATTATTAGGTGTACAACTTTGCTTCCGCCGTTTTCCAATAGATGGCTGCAGCGGTAAATGGTGGCCGAAATAAATAGATCGTAGACGTCATACAATAAGCTTAATGTAAAGCATTTGTAAACATAACGCCATCGAAATATTAGTCGATTTGTGTCTGCATCATAAAGTTATTTTCGATTCAAAATGTCAGTTTACGAGTCAAATTCTCGTCATTTAAGGGAGGTTTTAATTTTCTGCTTCAATATGAAGAAATCTGCGGCTGAGGTTGATCGAAGGCTCTCAAATGCTTATGGTGAGGTCGCTATTAGTGAAAGAACGTGCCGAGAGTGGTTTCAACGCTTCAAGAACGGTGATTTTGACGTCGAAGATCGGCATAGCGGTGGAAGAGAGAAGATTTTCGAAGATGTAGAATTGGAGGTATTACTTGATCAAGATTGGTGTCAAACGCAAGAAGAATTGGTAGGATCATTGGAAGTGATTTAATAAGCCATTTCAAAACGCCTCAAAGTCATGGGAATGATTCAAAAGCAAGGAAATTGGGTGCCGTACGAGTTGAAGCCGAGATGTTGAACGGCGTTTGTTTGCTTGTGAACAGCTGCTTGCAAAGGAAAGACGGAAGGAATTTTTGTATCGTATTGTGACTGGGCACGAAAAATGGGTTCATTACGATAACCATAGAAGACGGATTACTGACTGCAACTGAAATAAAGCGAAAAATCGACAGATGTCAGCAACTTAGATCGAACACGCGGACCGCGCGTTTGAGATGCTGTACAGGCAAGTTAAAAACTGTTGAATGTGAATTATGTAGTATCTATTATTTTATATTGTTATCATACATAATTACTAATGTTTTAAAGCGGTAAAAATATATATATTATATTCTTATATTACATTATATTATAAAAATATAATATTATTAGGTGTACAATTTTGCTTCCGCCGTTTTTTTTTCGAAATTTGAGGCTTTATTGTGAAAAAATGGTTATACATTTACGATTTAAGTATTGTCCATCGCTGGCCACTACTTTCTCCCATCTTTCGGACAGCATACGAATCCCGAAAAAACTGGACATCTTTTGAGGCGATCCACGAATCGATCCAATTTTTGACTTCTTCATAAGAACAGAAGTGCTGGTCAGCCAGGCCGTGTGTCATTGATCGAAACAAAAGATAGTCAGAGGGAGCAAGGTCTGGAGAATACGGCGGGTGGGGTAGGACTTCCCATTTGAGCGTTTCTAACAAGGGAACATCGCGAAGTGTCAAATTCAGAAAATTATGAAACTTGGCATAAATGTAGAGGGGATGAACACATAAATTTAGAAATTTTTAGTTGGTGCTACAAAACGGTCTAAAGAGGTAAAACCACCCTTCAAAAGTTGAGACATTTTTGCTTTTTTCGATATATCTCGTAAACTAAACAAAATATAAAAAATGTTTTATATAGTACCGGTCAAAATTATATCACCTTTTGATTTTTTTAGCATAACCTTTGTCTAAGTTCAAATGTCTACGTTCAAAATTTTACAGTAGAGATCTGGTGACAGATGCACATTATACATGAAGTATAATAAGATTTAATAAAATACATTATGATTTTCAAATTTTTTATTAATTTTTCCAAAATCGCGCTTTTATGCTTTCTTTGTTTGTCGTATCGCAATCATTTGTTTAACAGCCATAACCTAGCTTGAATTGTTAGATTAATATTTTACAACATGGCAAAGACTTGTGGTGCTCGAGATTTAAACGAACAACAGCAAAAAGCGATCATAGAAGGTTGCAAACAAGGACGAACGCACAAGGAGCTCAATCAGCAGTTTGACATTTCTAAATCGGCGGTAACCAAACTTCTGAAGCGTTGGAAGGTCCAGGGAGGTTATGTTAAGAAGAAGAAAACCGGACGACCTCGTTGTACTTCTACTGTTGTCGATCGTAACATCCTTCGTAAGTCGCGGAGCAATCCACGTCTCACAGCGTCGGACATTGCAAAAGAAATATCGACTCCTGAAGAGTCTAATCCATCTGTATGGACCATACGTCGTCGTCTACGGGCCGCAGGATTATTTGGACGGCGACCCGTAAAAAAACCACTCATTTCCGCAAAAAATCGGAAGGCACGAGTGGAATGGGCCAAAGCACACCTCCATTGGACACCTCAGCAATGGTCTGACGTCGTCTGGAGCGACGAAAGTAAGTTTAACTTATTTGGTACCGACGGTATAACATGGATTCGTCGTCCTAAAGGTAAGTAAGCGCTTCGACCCCAAGTACCAACTTCCTACAGTGAAGCACGGAGGTGGTTCGGTCATGGTGTGGGGTGCCTTTTCTGCAAAGGGAATGGGTCCTCTTCATAGAATCGAAGGCATCATGGATCGAAAAGTAGACCTGAACATCCTTGAGAATGTGATGCTTCCATATGCAAAGCGTTACGTCGGTCGTGGTTTTATTTATCAGCAGGACAATGATCCAAAACATTGCGCGGCTGAAGTGCGGGACTGGTTTCGGCGTCATCGAGTGACTCTCATGGAGTGGCCAAGCCAATCGCCCGATCTAAATATTATTGAACATATGTGGGAAGAGCTGCAGAGACGTTTGGTCAACAAGCGAGCTACAAATACAGCCGAAAAATTTAGTCAACTCGAGGAAGAATGGAAAAAGATCCCTCAATCGACAATCGACGCACTTATTGACTCCATGCCCAGACGCTGCCAAGCTGTAATCGATGCCAAAGGTTTTGCTACAAAATATTAGAGTCATACAACATAAATTATGAATTCGTTGCTCATTTTAAAGACATTTATACTCGTTATAATAATTCAAAGTTTATTACTAAATATAACGAATTTTGGAGATTTCAAATAAAATTAATTTTTTACCAGTTATTATTTTTATTATTTGATGAAAAGTTATTTGTAGTTTTAGTATGCTATATCTATCTTTAAAACATGTGATTTGATCGAGATCCGTGCATTTTAAAACAAGTTACGCTAAAAAATCTAAAGGTGATATAATTTTGACCGGTACTGTTATAAAAGTTTTACAGTATAAATACCTCTATTTAATTACGCTAGTCATTTAAAAAAAA
Source organism: Tetramorium bicarinatum (assembly GCA_928718305.1). Lineage (NCBI taxonomy): Eukaryota > Metazoa > Arthropoda > Insecta > Hymenoptera > Formicidae > Tetramorium > Tetramorium bicarinatum. The sequence continues at coordinate 14,173,286 of OV788326.1, read as the reverse complement.
AAATTTTTTTTTTAAATTCACTCTTTATACTGATTATTTATTGCATTAAAATTCCAATTTTAATGAAACTTGGTATAAATGTAGAGAGGGTAAATACATGAATTTAGAAATTTTTAGTTGGTGTCATAAAATAGTTTGAAGGGGTGAAACTACCTTTCAAAGGTGGAGACATTTTTGCCTTTTTTCGATATATCTCATAAACTAAACAAAATATAAAAAAATGTTTTATATAAAAGTTTTACAGTAAAATACCTCTATTTAACTACGCTTTCATTTTTTGAATAAAAAATTTTGAGTTGGTGCCATAAAACAGTTTGAAGGGGTGAAATCACCCTTCAAAGGTAGAGACATTTTTGCCTTTTTTCAATATGTCTCGTAAACTGAACGATATATGAAGGTGTTTTATAATACAAAAATTTTACATTTTCTTTTACATTTTAAATATCTATTTAATTACTATGTTTATTGAGGTTGGTAGAAAGATGGCGGAGAGTGTGGTTGGGAGAGAAGTAAACCCGTGTAAAAAGGGAGGATTAAAGGTGCGGAAGTGAAAGGAGGAGAGTGTAAGGGTGATGGAAAGGTGGAGGGTGAGGAGAGGAAGTCGGGCAAATGAAGGGAAGGCTGGGGAGCAAAGGCAAGGGAAGGAAAAGGTCCCGAAAAGTGGAGCAAGGAATGCAAGATGACGTGGAAGAATAGCGGAGAGACGGAGAAGGGAAGAGAGAGGCCGACGAGACGAGGGAGAAAGGAGAGGAGGAGGGAGGAGGACCGGGAAGCCGGTTAAGCAGCTCGCAAGAAGGGAGAAGAGAGTCGACACAGATGGCGTGGGACAACGGAAGGCGGATTGAGGGAAAATCGATCGGGATCGATCGTGGATCGAGACTGATCGAGAGCTCGATCTTGGAAAATGCGAGGAAGAAGAGGTTGGGGAGCGGCAAGGAAAACAACAAGAAGCGGACAAAGTTAAGGACAAGTGTGACGAGTCGAGTGGAAATCGATGGGTGGATCGATAGACCGATAGATCGAGAAGAGAGGGAATTGACAGTAGAAGGTTAGAAGACCACGTGGAGAAAAGAAAAGTACGGAAAAAGTGCGGAAGGAGCGAAAGGAAAGGTCAGGGATGAAGAAGAGAGTGGAGAAGGAGGCGAGGAAGGAAGTCGGAAGGAACAAGGAAGAGATGAAGAGGGAGACGAAAAGAGGGATCCGGAAGGACAGGAGAGAGGAAAGGGAGAAGGGGTGAAGGAGGGCCGCGAGAGGATAAAGAGGAGCTGAAAGGATGGAGAGAGAGATGAGAGGGGACAAGGAGGAGCAGAGAGAGAGAGCAGAAAGGAGATGAAGGAAACCAAATGGTGTTGGAAAGAAGAGAGGAGATGGATGATCAAAGAAAGAAGGAAGAAGAGAGGAGAAAGATAGAAGAAAAAAGTTCGGAGAAAGGCAAAGGAAGAAGTGGAGAGAGAGATAGAGAGAGAGAGAGGGGGGGGGAGGGAGGGAGGGGGAGAGAGAGGGAGAGAGAGGAAGAGAGAGGGAGATTGAGATTGATTGATTGTTTATTAGCTTTCTCAGCTATTTTCACAACATATATATAAATACAATTTTATGTTACATCATTTATAACAAATTCTTTTAACATTCGTTTAAACCTTTTATAGCAATTACAATGTTTAATTTCGGGTGGTAATGCGTTATACATTAGCACACCCTAAAATAAACTTTTCTGCGCGCTTCTTGTTTTGCGGAAATCAACTGCAATGTTTCCTGTCTGCCTAGTTTCGCGTTCTTGCCCTATTATTCTAAGTCTATTACTAAATTGCTCCGGCATCATATTATTTAAGATCTTAAAAATAAATATGCACGTATTGTAGTACAGCCTTTGTCTTATGTTCATAAATTGCAGCGTTTGTAGCATACATTTTACTTTGGTACGTCTGTCACATTGCAATATGACTCTCATAGCTCTATTTTGCGCTTTTTGGAGCCTACTTAGTTGTGTATCTCCCATATCAATTAGTAGCGTCGCACAGTACTCAAAGTGAGGTGCTATTATTGACTTATATATCGTACATCTAGTGTAAGCCGAGATATAATTCCCTATTCTATTTAAAAAACTTATTTTCTTCCCTATTTTCTTTAGCATGTAATCGCAGTGACCGCTGAATCTAAGTCTATCATCAATAATTACACCTAAGTATTTCATTATTTCTACGCGCTCAATCTCATTTCCATCCAAGCATTTTACAATAGTATTGCCTCTCAATTCTTTTCTTATACTTCTAACTAACATATATTTCGTTTTTCCTGCATTCAATTTCAGTTTATTAGTATTCATCCATTCCTCCACTGCGTTAAATGCAATATTCAATTTCCTCTCTACTTCCACACTACTCTCACCTGTTACATATATTACGGTATCGTCTGCAAACATTTTTATACTACACACTTCCGAGCAAACATTAACAATATCATTCATATATATTATAAACAACAATGGGCCCAGTACCGAACCCTGTGGCACTCCGTATTCCGTAATCAGTATCTTAGATCCATCCATCATTAAATTGAACTTGTTGCATTCTATCTTTTAAATACGACTTAAGGGGATGCTAAAGTGACGGTCAAACTTGATCGAGGTCGGTAACGTAGAATACGGAATAAAAATGTCAAAATTTCGACATTTTTAATTCCGTTTCCTACATTATCGATCCTAGTTCAAGCAAAACACACATACATGGCACGCTTGTGCGTGCAATGTTGCCGCCTCGATTGTTTACGATACGAGGAGAACAGATATATGATCTTTCCTTTTTCCTCTCATTGTTGCAAAGATTCTCGATGTTGCCAAGATTCTCGATTATCCGAGACGGCTAAAGCGTCCGAATTTCCTTTTACCAGGCACTGCAGGGCCGCGCTACAAATCAGGGCCCTTCACCCTGATAATATTTTAATAAACATTAAAATCGCATATTTAACACATATAATACCATACACATATAATACCATAATGACTATATTATATCTTATAAAAGAATATATTCCATAATTTGTATTAGACTTTGATGTATAGTACTAGTTTTGTCTTCAAGTGTGACTAAAACTATAGTACAAAATCATATTAATGTATGATTTTGAATATTGAGAACATTGAATGGGTCTCTCTAACGCCCATTCTTGTGAGAACGCAGCAAATAAATTTTTGTAATAACAAGTACCGTCATAAAAACAAGACGCTTCTGATTTTTATTACAGTCAGTACCGTCAAATAGATGCTTCTGTTCTTTATTATAAAAATCACATACCGTCAAAGTAGACGCTTTTAATTTTAGTTATATCATTTAAAATTGAGACAGAGAATCTTAGAAATTATGTAACGTTATTTCAAGATAACAATTTTGAATATTGAGAACAGTGAATGGGTCCCTCCAACGCCTATTCGCGTGAGAACGCAACCAATAAATTTTTTTCATCTCTCCGATTCAAATTTAAAAATGTTTGTAATAACCAGTACCGTCAAAGAAACGCTTCTGATTTTTATAACAGCCATATCGTCAAATAGACGCTTCTGTTTTTTATTATAAAAGTCACATACCGTCAAAGTAGAAGCGTTTGATTCTAGTTATATCATTTAAAGTTGAGACAGAGAAACTTAGAAATTATGTAACGTTATTTCAAGATAACGATTTTAAATATTGAGAACAGTGAATGGGCTCCTCCAACGCCCATTCTTGTGAGAACGCAACAAATAAATTTTTGTAACAAGTACTGTCATAAAAACAAGACGCTTCTGATTTTTATTACAGTCAGTCCCGTCAAATAGACGCTTCTATTCTTTATTATAAAAATCACATACCGTCAAAGTAGTCACGCTTTTAATTTTAATTATATCATTTAAAATTGAGACTGAGTATTTTAGAAATTATATTACGTTAATTCAAAATAACGATTTTGAATATTGAGAACAGTGAATGGGCTCCTCCAACGTCCATTCCCGTGAGAACGCAATTAATAAATTTTTTTCGTCTCTCCGATTCAAATTTACAAATGTTTATAATAATCAGTACTGTCATAAAAACGCTTCTGATTTTTATTATAATCAGTACCGTCAGATCACAGATGCCTCTAATTTTTATGTACAATATATAATCAAGCAGTTTTATATTTTTATTTTATGTACTCAGTACCATCAAAATAGACTTCTGATTTTTGTATATAATATATAATCGTGCAGGTTTATATATATCAATTTTATAAACTCAGTACCATCAAAACAGACGCCTCTGATTTTTATTTATAATATATAATCATGCAGTTTTATATATCAATTTTATATACTCAATACCGTCAAAATAGACGCTTCTGATTTTGATTGTACATACCATTAAAAATCGGGACTGAGAATCTTTGAAATTGTTGTTTCAAGATTCTAATTCTTGAGGCAAGACTTTATGCTTTACACTTTACACTACGTAACAATGCAATCTTGTCTAACCGTCACGATTATCACTAACTATCACGACATAGTTCGTCTCACTCGTCGTGAGACACGGTACGAGTACACGACTACGCTCCAAAATGCACGGAGCGAACAGGAATTCGTGATTCACGCGCTTTGACAGTTCGGCCGACTTCTTTCCGTTTATGTTTTGACTGCGCGCGTATTCTCACGCACTCGGGTTGTATGTAGTAGTGTGTATGTGTGAATCTTCCTTGTGCTAAGTTACTAACACAAGGAAGTGTCACACCGACACGCCAATGCCATCTTTTCGAAAATTCTGGAACTACTGTCCTATGTAATAATTGCTCTGCTTACCGTTCTGCGTATGTATATATGCAATTTGCAACGTGCAATAGTAGAGTAGTGTTAATTTTTTTTGTTAGACTTTCAATCATCATTTTAAATGTTTAGTATTGTTTGTGCATGTAATCCGCATGGTGAGAGCATTTCATTTCGTGCATACAAGAAATTTAAATCAAGAGGCATGTAATCTAGAGCCATTTCAGAGATGACTAACCTCAGGTGACAGCTGTATGAGTCGAGGTAAATAAAATTTTTAACTTCTTTTCGATTTCCTCGTGAAATTGATCGCCACACTATTTATTTTTGTGCGTATTTTAATTGTACTAAAGAATTTTGCAATCTGAGAAGTTATCTCAAAGATTTTCACATCACTACTTTGTGTCGGTAATTCCCGTCACTTTAGCATCCCCTTAAACCATTCTAGAACTGTTCCTGTAATACCGTACTGATATAATTTCTCTAATAATCTTCCTCTATCAATTGTCTCGAATGCCCGTTTAAGATCTACAAAAATAACTCCTACTATTTGTCTCTCACTAATAATCAATTTCCATTCATCAATAACTGTTTGAATTGCTGTTTCACACGAATAATTTTTTCTGAATCCCGACTGATGTTCCGTTATGATATTGTTCTTTTCTAGGTAATCCTCAATTTGTTTTTTAACTATTTTCTCTAATACCTTTTCATATATTGGTAGTATATTTATAGGTCTATAATCACTTGCCCTCTTAGGTTTCTCTACTTTTGGTATTGGAATTATCGTGGATGTCTTCCATTCTTTTAAAAAACAACCCTCACTCAATGACTTATTTATTATATCACAGTATTCCTCTCCTATGACACAAAACACCGTTTTTAATATATCACTAGTTATTCCTTCTTCTGTACCTTTCTTTTTTGGTAATTCCCTAACGATTATTTTTACCTCTTCTGTCGTAATTGACTCAAATTTATCTAACTCTCCCTTCTTTTCAATACAATAAATAGTTCTCTTATTTGTGCTCGTTGTAAAATTCTTATCTATAGATATAACTATGTCTTTAATACTTTGTATATAATATAAGTTAAATTTATCAGCTATACTACACTCTATATTATTATCTAATATTTCAAAATCTATATTTTCTACAACTTTTGCGCCTATTGGTCCTCCTCTAATAATTTCTTTTAATGATTTCCACATAGCTGTAGGATTGTTACTATTATGATCAATCATGTTTTCATAATATTCTTTTTTCTTTGTTCTAATTAAATTAACTACTGCATTTCTTTCAATTTTAAATTGTTGCCAGTTTTGTTCCGTGCTATCGTACAGTGCTTTTCTACATATATGCCTTATCTCTTCTTGTCGCTAATTCTTCTATTTCCTTTGTATACCATTTTTTCCCTTCCCATATTTTCGGTATTTTAAAAATTTTCTTAGGTGCTGAGGTCTCTAACGCATCTACAATACTATTAATTAAATTCTTTGCCCTTACATTAATATCTAAATCATTAATTACTAAATCATATCCTTTTTCTAGGTTACTCTCTACTAGCTTAACAAACTCATCCGCATTATATCTACTATAATCCCTGTCACTGTATTCTTTATATTTATTTACAATCTTGTTCGTATTTATCGCGACTTTTATCCACGCATGATCCGTTATCTTAGGTTCGTACTTAACTTCTACATTTATTTCTTTATTCGCAAAAACTAGATCTATAATTGTTTTACCATTTTTGGTAACTCTCGTTGGTTTATCAACATATTGCTTCATACCAAGACTTTGCATAGTCGTTAGTAGTTTATTTGTATAATAAGAGTCTATCATACAATCTATATTAAAGTCCCCTAATATTATACACTCTTCTTTTATCGTTAATTCTTCTACTATTTCCTCTAAGAATCCTATAAACTCTCCATGTGACGCACTCGGTGAATGATATATTACCATTAACACTCCTTTAAACAATTTCTCTTTTACTTCTATTGCAACGCACCACACAACCCTTTCCAATTTTTTTGATACCACCATTTCATACTTGATATCATCTCTTACATACAGAGTAACCCCCCCTGTATTCCTATTTTCCGCGTCACATCTAACCACACTGTAACCCGATACACTTATTTCGCTGTCTTCAATTTCCGCAGTCAGTCTCGACTCCGACAGTGCAATAACTGCCGGATTTAATTTTTTCATAATCTGGTGCTGTATCTCGTCCTTGTGTGCCATTAAACTTTGCGCATTTGTATATATTATCTGTTCCTCTTCTTTCTGTAATTGCTATTTTGTATCCTCCCAGCCGGCCCTTCTCTTCTCCTCTTGTAGAACCCTCTTAAATGTCGGACACTCTGGACTCAATGCATCATGGTCATCTTTTATCTTCAGATTGTACGTTTGGTTTTTATACATACAGTTGATACATTTCTCCTTATTTGATGTACACTCATTTGAGTTGTGATTACCCGCACATTTATGACACGCTACATCTCGTTTACAGTTTTTCGCAATATGGTGGTAACCCCAACATTTAAAGCATCTCATGACACTGATATGATTAAATACAGGACATCTTTTCCATCCTATATTTATCTTTCCTTGACTCAACATTAATTCATGAGTTCTTTCATCAACTTCGATTATTATGGCGCCTTCTGTTTTACCTCTTCTATTAGATTGAGTTTTTAATCTTTTCACTATTCTCATATTACTTTCTTCACGTATTCCAGATTTATTCTGCTTTTTGATTGTATTAATTAATTCTTCATCACTCATCTTCCATTCTTCTTCGTCGATATATACAATTTTTAATTTTGGCTTCATCTGTAGTGACTCAGTGACTTTAAAGTTATCACCCAACTTGTTTTGTACTGTAGTTTTCAATTTTGCCATTTCTTCTCCAGTCTCACATCCCAGGATGACTGTACCATTGTTTCCTTTCCTTAACTTTGTTACTCCCATTTCCATATTCTTTATATCTATCTTCTTTTTTATTAACATTGCCGTATCAACATTTTCTTGCTGGACCTTTGGTTTAACAATTATAACATTTTCTTTCTTCTTTTCTTTAACTATCTCACTGAAACTCTTCTGTGCTCCTCTTGATGGATTGTTAGGTCCAGTGGACAGCATCCTTCTTACTTCTTCTAGTTCTTCTTTGATACTCTTAAACTCCAGTTGGACAATTTCCCTTATCATTGTTTTAATTTCTTTCTTACATATAGTCTCGTCTTTTATTTCTTTGACTGTTTTCACAAGCCAATCTATTTTTGCATACTTGGTGATCCACTCCTGCTTGTGCCTGGTCTTCCAGACGCTCCTGTCGATCCTAGTCTATCTCTATTGCTACCTGTCTTTGCTCCTTCTCCATTATCACTCTCAATCAAAAACTTTTCAAAAGGACTATGACACTGTATTAGTTCATTATTTCTATCATAAATTTTGTGTTTACAAACACAGCCTGGATGGTAAAACAGTTTAACGCATGATTTGCATTGCACTACTTCAGTTTTAATAGCCTTCTTGCATGCCGAGCATCGGTATTCCATATCTTCTTCCATAATTTACCGATCGTCAGCACCGATCGTCAGCACCTGCGTTCTGCCGCTGTCCGCCTACACGTCAGCAGATTCCGTCCACCTCAATGCCTGCATGCCATAACCTCGGCAGTACACCTGATCAGTAATGTACCTCAGGCATTCACAGATCTGCACTTCTCGGCTAGATAACAATTCCTGCTATCCCCGGTCTATGCAACTATCACTACACCAACTTTTCTACTCTCCTCCTGATCTTTTTCTGTCTGAAAAGACACTATAAAGACAGAGCGATGTTTCACACAGCTACTCCATTAGAGAGAGAGAGAGAGAGAGAGAGAGAGAGAGAGAGAGAGAGAGAGGGAGGAGAGAGAGAGAGAGAGAGAGGAGAGAGAGAGGGAGGGAGGGAGGAGAGAGAGAGAGAGAGAGAGAGAGAGGAGGGAAGGAGGAGGGAGGGAGGGAGGGAGAGAGAGAGAGAGAGAGAGAGAGAGAGAGAGAGAGAGAGAGAGAGAGAGAGAGAGGACGGAAAGGGAAGAGCACCAAGACGGACAAGTGGGAGGAAGAAAGAGTGGAGGAACTGCGGAAGAAAGAAGAGGGGAAGTGGAGGAAAGAGGATGACATCCGGAAAAGGTTAGAGGAAGAAGAAAAGAGGGAGAGAGCAGGGGAAGAGAGGAAGAAAGAAGAAAGAAGAGGAAGAGGACCGTGGAGGAGAATAGAAGGAAAGGGCAGAGATGAAAGGGCGTGTACGAAGAGAGGGAGGCGGAATGGAGAAAGTTTAGATGCAAAAGTAAATGTAGGTGAGAGAGAGAGTGTGAGAGAGAGATGTGAATGTGGATGAGAGGGGAGCAGGAAAAGGATAAAAAACGGTTTGTAAAGTGGAACGGAGTAAGATAATTGCAATTGTAAATGTAGGAGAGAGAGTGTGTGAGAGAGGGGAGGGAAGAGGAGAGATAAAAAAACGGACTGGAAAGCGGAACGGAGAAAGATGATGCAAGTGTAATGTAAAGTACGTGAAAGAGTGAGTGTGAGAGAGAGATGTGAGTGTGGAAGAAGAGTGGAAAGGGAAAGGATAAGAAACGGTTGTAAAGCGGAACGGAGAAAGATAATGGCAATTGTAAATGTATGTGTGAGAGAGAGAGAGGCCCGTATTCTCAGCTCACTTTTAACGATAAATGTACCGATAAATGTGCCTTAGATGCGCCTCTAAATGTGACCGTATTCTAAACGCACTTTTATCAGTACCTTTAGATGCAGACAGCCAAACATTGCTTAAATGTATGACTTTATACCCAAAATCCTATTCTGAACCACATTTATAGCATTTATACGAGTCTCACTAAATGTAACGATAAATGTGCCCACAGGCACATTTTTCGGTACATTTAGTGAGATTCCAACATGGTGGCGCCCGGGCACCTGTCAAATCTTAACTTTGATGAATTCTAGCGGTGTTATATGATTAATTTCGTTAATAAAATTGATATATATTGCATTTTTGTGATAAACATAAGCTTCACATAGCAATAATAGTAATGCGAGAACAATTTTTTTAAAATCATCGATCTTATAGTGCAGAAGTACAAATGTGTGTACCAAAGTGCAATAAACGTAAGAAGAAGCACTATTAAGTCGTAATTCGCGCACATTTCGCTCATATTTACTATAATATTGAAAATCTATAATATATGTACATTTGTTACAATCATGGATGTAATGGATGAAATTGATCATGTGATCAAAGTTCGGGAAGTAAATATAGTGCGTGATCGTGCCCGCGAGTTTTTCGTAATAGAATAGACGCTTTTGAAATTTATAATGAATGCGAATTTCGACAACGATATAGATTATCTAAAGAATGTGTACGTTTTGTGATCTCGTTAGTGGAAGAGAGGTTATCTCCGCTTTCTGTTAGGAGAAATGTCATTACACCAGCTCTCCAGATCCTCATTTCTCTGCGTTATTATGCCAAAGGATGTTATCAAGTCGAATTGGGTAAGTTTTTAAAACTATTTCTATTATTTAATAAATCTGTTTTTAAACGAAATTAAAGAACATAAATTTTCTTATTACAGGAGATCTGCATGGTGTATCGCAGCCAACGGTATCCAGAATCGTTGCTTCAGTATCACGAGTTTTGGCAAAATTATTGCCACAATTTATTAAATTTCCACCACGAATAGAAACCCTTCAACAAGAATTTTATAACGTAACTCGTTTTCCTTTGGTTGTGGGATGTATTGATTGCACACATGTGCCAATCAAATGTCCCAACCAAGAACAAGCTGCGTTATATGTAAACCGGAAGGATTTCTATTCGTTAAACATCCAGGTGGTTTGTGATACTGAGCGACGCATACTGGATATTGTTGCTCGATGGAGAGGCAGTGCTCATGATGCACGTATATGGGATTCATGTTCCCTCAAGGATGAATTTGAGGTAATCATTTTATTAAATATAATATAATATGTATATACATACGCACGCATATGCCTTGTTTATGTGTATGTATATATGAACTTATGTACATACATGTTTATGTACATATATGTACATAAACAAAAAATTGTCAACTATATAACTATTCTATATAGCAATCTACATGTGAATACTTAATATAATAGTTTAAAAAATATATTTTTAATTCTGCAGACAGGTAGAATAAAAGGTATCTTACTTGGAGATTCTGGATATCCTTGCAAGCCATACCTTTTAACACCTATCTTGAATCCTCGTAATCCTTCTGAGGAACGTTATAACTCATCCCACGTATGCACTCGGACCATCGTAGAGCGCTGCTTTGGAGAATGGAAGAGTATGTTCCGTGCTCTTCGAAATGGCATTCAGATCTCTTTGGTTACAGCAAAAACAGCCATCATAGCGATGACTGTTTTTGTTGTTTTATATAATATTCGAAAAAAATTTCAGGATAATAATCCATATGGTACATAGAATATTTTTAAGTTAATATTATTTAATAATAAAGATATTAAAAAAATTAATTATTTTGTTTTTCAGATGCAGAGTCAGATGAGGATTCAGAAGATGAAGAGGATGATTATGCTGCAGAGACCACTTTGCCGGAAGTGCAGCATGATCATAATCTCTTCCATATGGAATTTGTACAACGACATTTCTTCTAGTAAAAAGAGGACATAACTTATCTTCAACCACGAAGAATTATAAAACATTCTTTAAATTAAAATTTATATTGCTGTCGAAATTTGATTATAAATTTTAAACCTTCTATTCTATAATAAAAAACTTTTATGTTACGACATGCACTGTATTTATTTCCGGAACTTGATGATGTATGTACATTTCATTAAATCTTACATTCATATATAATACTTATTTTAATTTATTTTATTATCCTACTTATCTCATTAACATATAATATTAACAGTGTTTTTAGTAATATTTTAATAAATATTAGTATATTTTAATAAATTATAGTCTAAATTTTAATTACTTATTAAAACATATTTATAAATGTAAATAATTTAATTTAAAGTACTCTATTTCAAATTAAAATAGTTTTATTGTTTTTCCTAAGTTTAACATTATTTATATCTGACTTTGTAGATATTTTTAAAATTGATTTAACAAAATTATTTCTTTATAAATATTGAAATCATCAGAATTAAAAACAATTTTATAATTATAATTTAAAACTTTATATTAAATTTTTTAATAATTTGTATCACATGTAATTTTTAAGTTTTTTATATTTGAGAAGTTATTTTTTTATTAAATAACTTATTAAAAATTTAATTAAATATTATAATTATATTTATAATTTTATTAAATAATTTAATAAAGAAAGTATATTATGAAAAGTATTAAGAAAATTACAATGAGGGGAAAGAAAGGAATAATTGCACACACACTACATTTTATATGAACATATAAATATAATTCAAAAAATATGTTATAAAAAATGTATTTATCAAATTAACAACTACTATTTACTAATATTAACATTGTTTATATATTTACATTATTTACAAATCTTAACCCTATAACAATTAATATTTACAGAAATATTTAGAACTTCTCGCAGGAATAAAATGTTATGAACATTTGTGGAGGAATAAAATGGCAATGCAATTATACATATAAAGAAACAAAAAGGAACATTAGGCGAACAAATGAATATTTTGTGGTAAAGTAACAACGAAATATTGAAGAGGGAGTTTTGAAGCAAATTGACCATGAAGCATTAGATTTTATAATAAAAACAATTTTTTTAATTTTGTGGCCTAAATTAATTATCTGATTGGTATTTATTAATTCTAAGTAACAACTTTTTCATTTGTAATTGATGTAATTCTTCTTTTTGTTTTTGTTCTGCCAAAATTGATTTTATCTTTGCTTCATGTTCAAGCTTCATGAACTCCATGGCCTTTTAGTGCTTATCCTTCTGGAGTTCAAGCAGTGCCATCTCGTATGCAGTCATCTCTTTCTTTCGCCTCTTTAGTACAGGCTCATTAGAATTGACTTCTAATGGCCTGACCAAATTAGAGGGACCTGCTTCTGCATTATCAGAGAGGTTGGACGTCTCTGTTGTTCTCTCTTTTGTCACCCCATGTTCCAGAAGGATAAAGAATGCTGAAACAAATAATATTATTCTATTAATAACGAAAAAAACAATAAGTTACCTATTTTTGTAAATTTTATTCAGAAACATTTTATACATATAAATCTTACCCAGTAGCAGGGTCTAGTATTAATTCTTGATCTTCAATTTCTATTGTACTTGACCCCTTGCACCTCTGTAACAAATAAATTTATATGTATTATATTACAAATTTTTTATTATTGTTTGTATAAAAATTACGTATAAATAAATTAAAATCATAAAAAGTATAAAAATAATTATTACATCATAAAAAAATATATACTTAATATGCATAATAAACTAATAAATATAATATAAATAATGTAAATAATAATAATGTAAATAATAAATATTTAAAATAACAAAGGAGTATAAATATTATATTTATGTAATTTATAAATATAAGTAATACAACTGAATTTTTATGTTCTATTTATGTAAAACTTGACTGCGATGGACTTGGCCCTCTGATAAAATTCATTGGCCGCGACGGACTTGTCCCTCTGCCAACTGTGAATTGTGTGTTCGACGTGCCTTCGATGACATTTTTTTAAATAATAAAAGGCTGTACAACAGCTACTGGGATGTTTTTTTTTACATTTTTCAGATTTCTTCGAAGGAGGAAACTAGACAAAAAAATAAAATACAATTTAAATTAAAGTAAAAGTAAGGTAAATTAATAGTAAAAATTATTAAAAATATAAAATTAAATATTACTTATTACTAGTAATTAATAAAATACCTTTATTTTATGAGGCACACCACAATTTACGCACAATACATCCATATCGCTACACGACTAATAGCTTGATGCATATCAATAAATGCTTTCCGTATGGAAATGTTAACCTATTGCATGAGTATATAGAATACTTGATGAGTTTATGAGGGCCAAATCCTCCATCGCGGCAATAGAAACTTGATGAATATAAAGTTACATAATTAAAATGTATGTATATGTCATCTTTTATTATTTATGTGTCTGTTAATACTGACCTTATGTACGTCTAGGAGACTTCTATAATTAGATGTAGACAGTTTCTAGACATATTTTTTATCAGCTATTACGGAACAACGCGAAAAATGTTGCGTAAAAAGTCACGAACGCATTTACAGAAAGATAGTAGGATAGAGGTATATACGGAGAGATTTATTTCTCGAAAGCTTTTAACTATACTATTTGTTTCATGCAACATAACTGACCCAATAGATTTGGTTAAATATGCTGTATATATATTCCATTACATAAGGACAAATTATTTTCCCATGTATTTTATTTCTCCTATGTACTACATAATTCTACATTATATTTCATATAACTAATATTGTGCTGATTTTAATCATCTTTTTCATGTGTAGAAATATTATTTCTCTCATGTACAATGTACACATTACTTTATGGCTGACATTTTCACCGCTGATAAGAAGTATTGTGTCATATATTTGAATATTTTTCCTGTAACACATAAATGTACTACTAGTTATAAACATTTATTTAATTATCTAAAGTTTATTAAAATTATCTATCATTGTGTCTCTTTCCAAATATTCTTATTAGTACTTACATTATTTTTATTCTTCATAATGTTTGCAATCATGGTGTTGTTCAAAGAAATGATGCATACAAAGGTATTGCTTGCACCAAGAACAATGTATTATAGCCGGTGCACCACATATGGAAAATCGTGGTACATCTTGTATATCTTTTCCAGAGAAACAGAAATTCACTGGATTTTGGAATTGTGATGGCCGTTCCTCGATGTATCCACTTTTGAACCAGGCGTACTTAAAAAAATTATAAAGTCGCGGAGAAGATAGTTGTATATGTGTCAATAATTGTAATTTTATAATGTTATTTCTCAAGTGTAAATTAATATCGTAATTAAATAATATGACACGATCACTGAATGTTGTCACAAAGTTCTTCCAAATCCTGAACCCATAAACATCAAAAGATTGAATCATTCCTGTGTCTTTTTTGGTGTAATTAAAATTCGTACATCTTTATCAGATGATATAAATTCTTGTAGAGCCGTAGGACAATGTCCGGTCCAAGAATCTAACAATAGTACAGTGAAGCATCCACTTGTGGGCAAAAATACATTTGTGAACCAAGATTGAAAGTGTTGTGAAGTTAATTTGCCAATTTCGATGCTGCAATATAAACGTTTGTAGGCCTGAACAAGGTTTCTTCAACTTGTGGTCCAAAATTTCCACTGGCTTCTTTCAAAACCAAATAGAGAAGTGATTGTAATTTTCCGTCTGCAGAAACTGTGGGCATTACTGTGTAACTGTGTGTCATTGCTGACGTTGATTGAATTAGATTTTCAACTGTTTTAACACCTTGTGTAGTAAGCGTTCTGCCTGAATAAACTTCCAAATTAAATCCACTTTCGTCAGCATTGTATGTGTTTTCTATTCCAAGAGGCCAATAAAGGATTTTACAGTATTCACAAATTCTTGACATGCAACTTCTAATTGTTCTTTGTCTCCCATTGTAGAACGGTTTACAAATTTGGTTATTTTCCTAGTGTTCGAAACACACAACAGAGTTCCGCACAGGAAACGCAATCCAGGTCAAATAAATAATGTGACACACAGTTTAATGATCACAACACATTTAATTATGTACAAAGGTATACACGAAGTTTTAATTGTCACAGGACTAGCTATCCTGACTCAGAAAGCACGACTCGTTGGAGCTAGCTACTCCACGCGATTAGCGCACAAGACGTTGAAATCGGCGGATTTTTCGTTCGCACGACTTTGCCTATTCTCGATCGCGTACGTGAGAAAACAAGGCCGAGCGCCTCGCGTTCGGCGCTTTTGTTTCTGAGTTCTGACACGTGTCAGCCGCCTGAAAACCATGAGTCTACCGCCGGCGCGCGCCATATTTCCTCGATCTGGTATAGCTTTTCGCGGTAAATTGTCTCGTCCGTTCTTGTGCGGCCTTCGGCCTGCGCGCCCCGCCGTGTGACAGGTGCCGCGTTCAACAGCACACACGACCCGCTTCGCGGAAGGAAGCGGAAATGCCAATTAAAGTTCGGGTGCGTCCCGAACACCTAGATACAATTCCATATTTTCTTTTGAAATTTAATATCCACGTTATTCCTGGTTTAAATGAAGGAAGATCTATTTGTTCTTTGGCTTCTAACGCCCATCGTCGCAGATCCAAATCATGAATAATCTGTTGTTCGTCATTAGCTTCTTTAAAATGTTTTAAAACATATTGGGATATATGTAACAGTTTTTCTCTACGAGTACCACCTCTTTGTAAATAATCTTCCCATCGATATGATTGTCGCAGCTTTACTTTTCTGAAGCGATTTTGCACTGCTGAAATTGAGTGACGGCCTCTTTTTCCACTTTTCCAGTATTCGATGGCTTTCCTTTATAGTTACTATTTAAAATTTCCTGTTCTGGTTCACAATTATCTTCATTATCAGGTTCATAATCATCACTATTTTCTACGAATTCTTCTTCTTCTTCATCTGTTACTAATTCTATGTCAGGAAAATCTATTTCCCAATAATTTTGAAATTCTAAAGCAATATTGGTGTGTACATCATATAATACGTCATCTACTGCATTTGTTATAATATTCTTTATTACATCACGTAATTGTATCTTTTTTTCATTTATAGGTGTTGGTGAAATTTGTGTAATTTGGAATAAAAGAATTAACATATTAAGAACATTCGCAACATTTATGTGCAACATTATGCTTTGCTTGATTAAAAATTTAAAAACTATTAGTCAAGCAGAGTTACACTTGTCACTTTATACTGATGTGAAAATAACATGTAACATTATTTATATACCAATCGTCTATAAATATGTGCTTTCTGTGTATCACATACAACATGTATGACGCATATCGTGACGCGATAAATATAAAACCTGAATATAAAACATGTGACAGAATGTGTCTAGACAGAATGAACACTGCGTGAAAACAATGCGACTACTTTAAAATTACGCAGCTGTCAAAAAGTAATACGTACACTAGCCGTTACAAATGCCTTTCTATATGAAATAAGCCACATTCAGGGCCAGTAATAACTAGGCGCATCGCATCAAGTTATTCGTGTATCATGACTGTTGGTCTAAAAGGAAATGTTTCAAAATTATTGCGTCCACGCACGTCTCAATTATATTATTAATTTATAAAATAGAAAATTATAAAAAATTATCGAAATTAAAGAATACAATAAATTAAATTTGTTATTAATTACATTATTAATTTATAAAATAGAAAATCATCAAAATTAAAGAATATAAAAAATTTATTTTATCATTAATTACACTATTAACTTATAAAATAGAAAATTATAGAAAATCATCAAAATTAAAGAATACAATAAATTAAATTTATTATTAATTATATTATTAATTTATAAAATACAAAATCATCGAAATTGAAGAATATGAACACTAAATTTATTATTAACTTATAAAATGAATACGTTATTAATTTATAAAATAAATAATCATCGAAATTGAAGAATATGAACACTGAATTTATTATCAACTTATAAAATAAATACATTATTAACTTATAAAATAGAAATTTATAAAAAATCATCGAAATTACAGAATACAATATATTAAATTTATTATTAATTACATTATTAATTTATAAAATAGAAAATAATCGAAATTGAAGAATATAAACACTGAATTTTAGTGAGAATCATCATAGCACAATTATTACATTTCTGAATACATTTCAGAAATTAATTTTGTAATTATTGGAAAAGTCATTGCTGCACAAAATTGTACAATTATTATTCAAGTAAGAGTAAGAAATTCTTTTTAATTTTTTTTTACATAACTTTGCGTCATTATTTTGTCAATATTTAGAACTTATAACTGTAAAATTCTATTTCGGCAAAAGATATGCGTTTTGCAGAATCATCTTATGACAATTATTGTGAAATGCGATGAATGGAAAGATGCAATAATTATGCATTTATTGCAAAAGTTTCCTATCTGGGCGTTCATAAGAAATTACATATTTTGGATTTAGACATACTTTCGGTTCTTTCCGAAATTGGAAAATTATTGCGTAAATCTATTACAATTACAATTACAATTTTCTTTGATTTAGATTTTCCTGGCCGTGGAAGCATGGATTTTAAAATCTAGATGTTCATCATTACATTCTTCATTGGGGATCAAAACTAATTCATTCCACATTTGATGAACATGATTCCTTAACGCCTCTTTTGTCCTTAATTGGCCAGATATCCATGAGGATTTCATCTTGGCCCATACCTTTTCTATAGGATTTAGGTCAGGTGCTTTGCTGGCCAAGGTATTAATTCAAAACTAGGGTTTGCTTCAAACCATAATTGAACCATTCTTGAAGTGTGTACAGCACTGTTGTCCTGTGCAATTTTGATGATTGGATACTGCTCTTTGGGATATATTTGTCTAGCACTTGGTTTTAAAATTTCTTCTAAAATCTCCACATATTCTTCAGCATCCATATGTGGTAATATTTCTACAATGCCCATCAATCTTAAAGATGTCATGCTGCCCCAAAATCCTAATGTTATTCTTCCACTGTGTTCATGAGGTATTGTATATTTCGGATTTAGACGTTCTCCATCCGGTCGCTACACTCTATCTCCCGTCTTCGGCTGAAGAAAACACTTTCTCGTCGAACCATATTACTACATTCCATTCGTTCTGCAGTGTATTTAAATGTTCTCGTGCGAATTGCATTCTTCGATTTCTATAATTTTCTGTAAGTGCAATTTTCTTTGCTGGTGAATGCGAACGAACTTTAGCCGCTCTCAGTCGACGTCTCACCATGCTTTCCGAAATTGGAAAATTATTATTGTGTAAAACTGTTGCAGCAGCACGAAGGGATTTTCGTCAACTAATCGAACAATATCTTGATCTTGTTGTGCTGTAGTTTTTCTTGGTCTTGCATTATTCTTCCTGTGATCTTCTAACGTTCCTTTAGCTCGGTATTTTATAATCCATCTACCTACTGTTCGTTCACTACATACTGTTTGCGCAATATCACTTTATTTTATAAGTTAATAATAAATTCAGTGTTCATATTCTTTAATTTCGATAATTTTTTATAATTTTCTATTTTATAAGTTGATAATAAATTCAGTGTTCATATTCTTCAATTTCGAAGATTTTGTATTTTATAAATTAATAATATAATTAATAATAAATTTAATTTATTGTATTCTTTAATTTTGATGATTTTCTATAATTTTCTATTTTATAAGTTAATAGTGTAATTAATGATAAAATAAATTTTTTATATTCTTTAATTCTGATGATTTTCTATTTTATAAATTAATAATGTAATTAATAACAAATTTAATTTATTGTATTTTTTAATTTCGATAATTTTTTATAATTTTCTATTTTATAAATTAATAATATAATTGAGACGTGCGTGGAGGCGAATTTCGAAACATTTCCTTTTAGACCAACAGTCATGATACACGAATAACTTGATGCGATGCGCTTAGTTATTACTGGCCCTGAATGTGGCTTATTTCATATAGGAAGGCATTTGTGACGGCTAGTGTACAGTAATATAGACACAACAAAATTACCTTTTCCAAAAAAAATAAAAAAAAGCGCCAAGTATACGCGCTCAAATCACGCCTAAAAAAATAACTGTTGTACCATGTTACGTCCGAAGACTACACGATTTCTCTCATTCGAACACAAGGGAAAATGAATCATACATTTTTCTTGTGAAGGGGACTGCCGACGAAAAGACCCACATGTGCATTTGTTAACTCTCCTTTTTTGTTAAAAATCGAACCTTCTAGCAAGTAACAAAAGAATGTAAAATCTAACAAGAGTCTGCTTGCATCCCTTTTTTTTGTTAAAAATCGAATTTTCTAAAAAGCTATAAAAATAAAGGAATGTAAAATCTAATAAAGGGGCTGCTCGCATACTTTCCTTTTTTTTTTAGAACCAAACTTCCAGAGAAGTAACAAAGGAAATAGAAAGGAGTATAAAATCTAACAAAGGGGTTGCTCACAATTTTTTGTTACAAATCGAACCTTCTGGAAGACAATAGAAAGGAATATGAAATCTAACAAAGAGCCTGCTCGCACATGTGGTGTCGATAGACGACGGTCTTCCTTAGATAACAATAGTCTATGCATTCAAGGGCGAATTCTCCGAGAGCTAAATGCGTTTCGAAAATTAAAATGTGGTATTTATGGTTCTACTTTAGAATTAGCGCTCGCGTCGCGCCAAACTGTCGCGACGAAAAACCTTTTTTTTCTTTTGTTAAAGGTTAAACCTTTCGAAGGTCTACAAAAAACCATTTGAGTTCCGGAGAAATCGCCTCATACAATTTTAAGATTTATGACTTAATTTTCCTAAAAAGTTTAAGCCTTTAGAAAAGGGCAGCTTGGTCGAACAAGAAGGAGAATTCTAACGACCAGACTGCCTATAGGAAAAGCGCAGACAAATTTATGTAACCGATTCTCCAATCAACGTTGGAGAAAACGAAAAGCGCTCCACGAATCCAAAAACACAAACCCGACGTTCCAACACGCCCACCCTTCAATTTCCCTGTATATAAACCCACAATTTCGGGCCCAGCGCGTCTTTTTCGTCTTAGACTCTCAGTCTTGTACTCGTGTACTCCTAGCATTCTCACATAGTCTTGCTCGAGAACTTTACTCGCGTCAGTGAACTTAGAATCAGTGCCACTTCATTCCGTGAGCCGACGAGACGCTGCTTCCAACCGCCCAAGGCCCACCAAGCCAGAACAGCGAACCGAGAGTGAATCCATTTCTGAACTCCGAGAAATCAGCAAGAGTAAGTCTCAATTAACTTTATTTCGTTCATCCTGCCCGTCGCGAACCGTCCCAAGAACCGTGAATCGCCAGAACATTTATCTACGAACCTTTCTTCTCGCCGCCCTGCGTCTTGGAGCTCGATTCTCTGGGAAACTAGCTGAATCGAGCGCTCTCGACTTGGACTCGCGAATCTAGAATTCCTCCTCACATTTCCTCACGAGTCTCAAAACCACGATTCTCTGGGAAACCAGCTGAGTCAAGTGTTTTCGATTTGGACTCGCGAATCTCGAATTCCTTCTCACATTTCCTCGCGAGTCTCGAAACCACGATTCTCTGGGAAACCAGCTGAGTCGAGTGTTCTCGATTTGGACTCGCGAATCTCGAATGCCTTCTCACATCTCTTTTCGAGTCTCGAAAGAGCCAATTCTATAATTAATTTGATCAACTTTAATCGTAGTGTCGGACCGTTCAGTAACCGCGCCCCCGCCGCGCATTTCCAAACGGGCGGCCAAGCACAGGCGGTACCGATTTAATCGCCGAGTCCGTAAGGTCGTCTCCAACCTTTTGGCCGATTTCGCGAGGCAGATCGAGGGATTGATACCGCGCCGCGAAGACAGCCAACCAGGCCCAGCGGCACCGCCATTACCACCCTCTCGCGGCTGCACACCGCCACCGCGCCCTCGCGCACCCGCTCCTCCGCGAGCGCCTACGCCACCGCCGCGCGCTCGTGAACCCTCACCCCCGCGAACGCCTACACCGCCGCCACGTGCTCACTCCCCGTCGCCTCCCCCCTCTCCTCCATCCGTAGTTATCCTGGTCTGGCCAGAGACACCAGTCTCCGTACGCTCTCCTCCTTCCTTTTCTGCACGGAGTAGCCCACCTCATACTCCGCTTTCCTCCTTTTCTTACTCTCACTGGCCATCTCCCTCTTACTCCCTCACACTGTCTCCCACCGCGGGCCTCAGGCCCGCATCCCCCTCTCCTTCCACATCCAGTATCGAGATTCTGGAAGAATTCCCGCTCGAGCCTTCTCCCTTTCCCTTACACGATCCTTCCCGTCCTTCATTCCCAGCAAATTCCACTTCCAGTGTGGAATTCCTGGAAATCGTCCTTCTCCCTCCTCCCAGGCCTCGCCGCCTGTCTCTCGAGGAGTTCACGAATTCCATCCTATCCTTCGAACAATCCTCCAGGTCGATTCCCGATGACGCTATCAGAGTGACTCCCGGTGGCGTCAATCTCAATCAACTCCGCGTCCGCATACAGAAATCTCGGCCTCATGACGTAGTCTACGTCTTTATTTCACTCGATACCCATCCTTACGTAGTCCCCGTCTCTCATTTTTATAATCTATTTCCTCCCTCCACGATTTCCCTCCAAGAAATATCCTAATTCCTTCCACACGTGAGCGTTTTCACACAGTTAACTATGTACACATATACACGTACACACCGTCGAGATGACTCCATTATACAGAAACGAATAATATTACGTGATCATAAGAATAGTAGATTAACTTTCAATCAAAATTACACACTTGTATCGATAGATTTATAATCACCTATTTTGTGATTTTATAATAAATGTAGTTAAGTTAAAATTCCACATGTCATTAAATCTTAATCACCCTTAACTTCTCTCCGCTCCCGCTCGCTAAGAGTCGTACATGGTCCTATCCCTGAGTAAAAGAGATTAAATTCTGACTCGAAATAAGGACCCCGAACACATCGTTCCGATTTTGGCATCATAGCGTCTGTTCCAGACGTTGATTCAAATTCGGAATCATCAAAGTGTGTTCGAGTCGCCCGCACAGCGGGTGATATTACAAAGGTGTCCGTTGCGTCCTTCTATCCCCTCCATTCTATCCCTCACGGGAAGCCTTTCCTTCGCTTCCCTTTATTCTAAAAACTTTTCCGGGATCTGGACGTAACAACCAAATTATTTTAATTTGACAATATAAAATGTATGAAATCACTACAAAATTACTTTTGTAGAAAAAAAAGACAAGAAATTTATCTTTCCTAAAAAAGTAGTGATATCAAGAAATTGCGCCAATTATAAAAATGGGTAGTTACAGAAACTAGAACATCTATTTTTATTATTCACTACTATTTTTTGGCCAGTGTTCATAGTTTGATCTTATATAAAAGATTGTGCTTTAGTTTATTTTAAGATACTAATTATTTCATTGATTACGGAGCACTTGAAGATTGCTTAAAAAACTTGGCGCTGCCAAACCGAATAAATATTTTAATTGTCTAACCTTTCATCTCTTACTGTGTTCATGCGTGTGTAAGGCCGAATATGTGCGTGTTGTCTTTCGTTTTTTTCTTTCTCGTGTGGATGTGTGTTTGTATTATAAAATAAGGATTATGGATTAGATCAAGCATATATGTAAGATTATTGTAATCATTAATAAGTTCATATGTAATTTTGTTTATAAGAAATTATTATTACTTATTTATTCGGTTTAGCAGCGCCAAGTTTTTTAAGCACTCTTCAAGTGCTCCGTAATCAATGAAATAATTAATATCTTAAGATAAACTAAAAACAATCTTTTATATAAGATCAAACTATGAACACTGGCCAAAAAATAATAGTGAATAATAAAATAGATGTTCTAGTTTCTGTAACTACCCATTTTTATAATTGGTACAATTTCTTGATATCACTACTTTTTTAGGAAAGATAAATTTCTTGTCCTTTTTTTCTACAAAGGTAATTTTGTAGTGATTTCATACATTTTATATTGTCAAATTAAAATAATTTGATACAACAGTTATTTTTTTAGGCGTGATTTGAGCGCGTATACTTGGCGCTTTTTTTACCTTCCTTTGAAAAGGTAATTTTGTTGTGATTTCACACATTTTGTAGTAATTATTATTTTGTACAAAAGTTCTTTTTTCAATACCAAATCTCCGATACCTGATCATTCTCATATAATTTCACAGGATATTTTAGAATTTCGGCTGGTATTGGTATTAAGGAAAAGGGTGGGGGTCGCCTGGCACGGTCCCTACGCGTGCCCTGGTACTGCCGAACCCGTTGGTTCTCGTGGCAGATCCCTACGTCGCGATCTTCGCGACCCGGACATCCCGGTTGACAGAAATCGCCTGGCACGGACCCTAAGCGTGCCCTGGTGCTGCCGAACCATTGGTTCTCGTAGCGCACCTCTGTGTCGTGATCTTCACGACCCGGACATCCCGGTTGACGGGAGTCGCCTGGCAAGGTCCCTACGCGTACCCCGATGCCGCCAAATCCGTTGGTTCTCGTGGTACACCTCTGTGTCGTGATCTTCGCGACCCGAACATCCCGATTGACGGGATTCGCCTGGAACGTTCCCTACGCGTGCCCCGATGAGTGTTGCAATCTATTGCAACCTTTGTAGTGCGTTCGAAAATAGGTTTGGCTGGTGTTGGGAAAAATGAAAAAGTTGGCAGTATTTGAGAATTCCCAACGCTGCGTTCGTTTTCTACCAACTGAGAAAAGTTGGAGATTGATAGAATGGGGGCAATTAGTGCAGATATTTGTACGTATCAGTTTTGTGAACCCAACGTTTTGTGAAACATAACCTATTGACTCATACGAAAAATTTTCGCATACGAAAATAACGCTGTGTGGACATTGATTAGTGTATACTGCTTAGATCTTAAATTATACACCAGTCAGTGGATCGTGCAACGTTATTTACATGTACGAAAATTTTTCGTATGACTTAAAAAATCGAGACCCTGGTCAGTATGGGTCTTTTTCTTGTCATATAATTTTGTACGTTGTTTTGTCGCGTGTCTCCGGCTATCTCGACCACATTGATTAAATCCAAGGTAATCCTTCCTTTTCTTTCCTTACTTATAAAATAAAGTTTAACACATTATTTTTGTATATATTTTTAAGTCACATTCTTTTTATTTTGCAGGATATAAAAGAGGTTTACCGCAACTTAAATTATTCTGCTGATGCAGATAATTCTCTGTACTTTGCGTATGTATTAACGCTGGTGAATAACATTCTGTACTCTGCGTATGTATTAACGCTGGTGACAAAGCAACGAGTAAGTATTACGGTTCACGTTTATGTTTTTATTATTTATACCTAATTGTAATTGATTACGATAGAACACATTTATTCTAATCTTTAATCTCTCTCTCTCTCTCTCTCTCCCTCTCTCCCTCCCCCTCCCTCCCTCCCTCCCTCCCTCTCTCCCTCCCTCTCTCCCTCCCTCCCTTCCTCCCTTCCTCCCTCTCTTCCTCTCTCCCTCTCCCTCTTCCTCTCCCCCTCTCTCTACCTCTCCGTCTCCCTCTCCCTCTCCCCCTCTCCCTCTCCCTCCCCCTATCTCCCTCCCCCTCCCCCTCTCCCTCCCCCCCTCTCTCTCTCTCTGGATTATATATAGGATGAAAGGAAAATTAAATTTCATATTTGTTCTGTAGTAATGCGTGTGTGGTACTTACATACAGAACATAATAAATTATGTAAAATGAAAATTATTTGTCAGTACATAATAAATTATGTAAAATGAAAATTATTTGTAATTCTATAAATTATGCTATTATTTATTACATTGAACCATATTTAACTATAATATGAATGTATTTAATATGAATGTATTTACAGAGTCTCTTCTTTTGTATTATTATTTTATCAAATATAAATATGAAGAAATTTGTGCAATCCAATGTTAACTGTAATCGTCAACAACAACTGTTATAGTTGAAATTGCTTGATGAATTAACAAATAAATTGTATACAATAGAAGTAGGAAAAGAAGATTACAATCGTGCTCGTAAAGGTACAATTTTAGTACTAAATATTTAGCTGTAATATGTTTCAACATATTTTCAAAATAATTTCTGTTATTTTTATGGATAATGATTTTGCCAACGTGCTTCTAGAAAAAGTGAAAGCATTACGTTCAAATTATGAACACTCTGCACCTAGCAACTGTTGTCCCTCTATTGAATGTACCTCTCCAGTACATTCAACAGCTTATAACAATGAGCCAAGTTGTTCGAAGAGTAGTGTTCAATACGACAATACATCAGATATTGAAAACTATAATGAATACAATTATGATCAAGATGAACGAGACGAGTTAAATACGAGTGTGTTTAAATCGCAAGTACAGAAATAGAAAGTACAATAACATAAGTAAGATTTAATAAATACTTGTTTTTTTTTTAGATTCAAATGAGGGGAGATGGACACACAAAGCTACGCTTTTGCTAATCTCATTGTATAAAGAGAGCGCGTATATGCTGGGGAAACTTCCTCAAAAAAAATGTGGACGCAAATTTGCCAACGCATGAAACATGAAAACAAATATAATTTTACAGTTAATCAATGTTATAAAAAATGGACACTTTAAAAAGACGATACCGTCAGATTATTGATCATAACGCTCAAAGTGGAAATGACAGGAAAGACTGGATATATTTAACAGTAATAAATAAATTATAACAAAAATAATATACATTATGAATAATTTTAAATTTAGTTACCATTACATTTTATAATTTAGAAATAGAAATTTTAAAAAATAATAATGAACATGTTTTAGCCATTAGATGAAATCTTTCGCAACAAACCTTGAATAAAACCATTATCTGTAGCAGGATCACATACACAAGATCCTGAAAAATCTTTATTTGATGATAATGAAAAGGAGCCATCAACTAGTAAGTAATCAATAAGTAACTAAAAATGTACAACATTTCTTATTGTTATTTAAGTTTGTAATTTACAATATTTTTTAGAACAAAGGAAGATCTCATTAAATGAAGAAAAAGCTAATTATTTACGGGCACTCGAAGAAAAAAGAATAAAAAGAAAAGAAACTGCTAATTATAGAACAGAAAAATTAAAAATATTGAAAGAATTAAAAGAAGTTTTTAAAACATAAAGTAAACATTTATGTTATGCTAAAAGTACAAACTACGTGTATGTATGTATATATATATATATATATATATATATATATATATATATATATATATATATATATATATATATATATACAGGGTGTCCCAGAATTGTGGAACAAATTTTCGTGAGTAGGTAGAGCGGACGAAACTGAATCGAAAAGTCCTTTACCATTTTGCAATTTTCGCAATAGTTAACAAGATATTAATGATTAAAAATCACCGTATTAGCCCGGCCCTCCGCCGAATATAAGCGCGCAGCGCGAGACGACCGCCCAGCGTTGCTAGGCACTCGAGGAATTGTTTACTACACGCGGCAATGCCTACGAGCGGCGGTTTTGAGCTGCGTCCCCTGTCCCCCTGTTTTTTGCCATTTGTAGAAAACAACTCCTCCTTGGAAACAATAACGCTGGGCGGTCGTATCTCGCCGCGAGCTTATATTCGGCGGAGGGCCGGGCTAGTACGGTGATTTTTAATCATAAATATTTCGTTAACTATTGGGAAAATTACAAAATGGTAAAGAACTTTTCGACTCAGTTTCGTCCGCTCTATTTGCTCAAGAAAATGTGTTCCGCAATTCTGGGACACCCTGTATATATATATATATAGTTTTTAAGTATAAGTAGTAAATATTTTCATTGAGTATACATTTTTATTAAGTATGAATAATTTTTTTTTATCGATTATTAAGTAGATTTATTAAGTATAGTTTATTAAGTATAAGATTAAGTTCAAATTTAGTATAAGTTAAAACTATATAAAAAAAGAAGTGCGTCAAATATTGACAATAATATTAATATATACATACATAACTTCATTAACGATGTTAAAGTTTTAAAAAGTGATATTAAGGCCCGATGTCACAACTTACTTTAACCGAAGTTTAAGTAATATCCAATACCTAATAGAATAATTTGTTTTATATAAAGCAACTTTTTTATTGGATATTAGATATATTCTATTGTTAGATAAAGTTCAATTAAAATAAGTAAGTATTGTAGAATTGAGCCTAAGTGATAAAAAGTGATTTAATGAGAATGCAAAAAATCTCACGCTAATCAAGCACCCCGAACGTGAGAGGCGAGGGGACTCACGCTAATCAAGCACCCCGAACGTGAGAGGCGAGGGGACTCACGGTAAACAAGCACCCCGAAAAGTGAGAGGCAAGTTATTACTACAGTCAGATGAGTTTCATTGCCCTGAACAACTTTTTTTCCACACCATTTTTTTGTACCTGGCTTACCAACAGATATATTCAGGTGTGTCGATTGTAATTTGACTTCAAATGATCTTTGAAGGTCATTAAAAAAAACCGCAATTACCCACCTTACTTTTTAATGAGATGCTAATAAGTTCTAATTAAATCGTTCTCTTAACAATTTCTTTTTTAACGGTTTTTTGGTGATTTTCAATATTTTTTTGTATTTTGACCTTGAAATGACCTCTAAAAGTCATTTTTAAAAAACGGCAAGTACCCATCTAAACGTAAAATTTTCCACTCTTTCTGAATCCAAGGTCAAAAATAAGTGTTTCTATTTAAAAAATTGGACGTGACCTTACATGACCTTGAAGGTCAAGTTCAAGGGCAAATTAAAAGTCACCATTGAATTTCTCATTGAAAGTTACCTTAGGAATGACTTTGAGCTTTTTCGAAAATATCTTACCTGAGAAAATTTTTAGCTGTCCCGGGACTTTTTTAACACCCTGTATAAAATTGTAAATGCTGACGAAAAAGAAGCATCGATGACATTATTGATGCTTAGTACTTCTGGAACTATGGCATCTGCTATGATTATGTATGCTTATAAAAGAATACCAGCAACTATAATACAAAATATCCCGAAAGAATGGAATATTGGAACTTCAGACAGAGGATGGATGACTGCTGAATCATTTTATGACATATTTTATTAATAATATGTTATTAATGTCTTCTGTCCGTGGCTGAAAACTAATAATATTGTATTCCCTGTAGTATTATTTGTGGACATTCCTCGCATTTGACATTGCCTTTGAGCAATTTTTGTCGACAGCACGAGATTGAATTAATAGCTCTGTATCCGAACGCTACTCATATTTTACAGCCACTAGATGTAGCAGTTCCATCATTTAAAATTAGCCTGGAAGAAAATTGTTAATCAGAGACTAGAAAATAACGGAGAACGTTTGAGAAGAGAGATGTTTGCTCCATTGTAAAAAAAACTATTAATTCGATAGATCTTACCTCCATGGTTAAAAATGGGTTTCAAACATGTGGACTCTATCCTTTTACACCGGATGCCAAATTTTAATGTTTTAAACAAACAGAAGAAATCTGAGAATATTGAAGCTAATCAAATGGATCGGATAACCAACACGTTAAGTGTTTTGAACAGCAATTGCCGGAAGAATTATTACAAAAATTTAAAGCGGCGGAACAAGCAAAAATCTGGAATAATGAAATTGAAAATGAAAGTTTTTTCCGATTTTGGTTGAAGATTAAGGGAAAAAACCGGTAACTCATCTAACAAAATGAAATTTTGAATTATATAAATTTATTTTAAAAACTATGAATAATATTTATTTACAAATATATTTACAAATTATTTAAAAATTACAAATTTATTATTAATATTTATAAATAACTATGCAAAGTGCATTTTTCTACGTTTGTATTTTATCGTATGTTTTAGAAATTTAGTTACTACTTTTTACGTTTTTATTTCAATTGTACAGGTAATATTGATAATGATAAGTCTAATATTCTTAGAAGAGACAGTTTTAATAATAATGAAGAAGAAAGAATTAATCAAATAGCTACAAAACAGAGTCAAAACTCGATAAACAATTACGTTGAAGAAACAGTATATATAGACGAGGATACTCCGGTTATTTTATATTTGAATGATGTCCCTAAAGTTACAGTCACTGAAAGTATTTTAGCAAATAAAAGCAATTATTCAGCTTAAAGAATCGCAACTAGATATTGTCAATCTTGTAGAATGTCAGACAAAAAATATAATTAATTTTGGAGATACTACGGTTCAGTTGGTGGAACCTCAATCTGATATCATAGACTATTCGGAACTGCAAGAAAATAACAAAAACATTCAAAATACTTATGGCAAGTAATTCTGCGTGTTGCATATATGTGGAATTATAATGACTGATTTGTAAACTAATTAGTATGATAAATTTAATATTTTTTGTAGATACGAAGCAAGATATTTCTTCTCATTTCAAAAATACTCTTTTGACCTGGAAATTTAACTAAAAAAAAATTAAAAGATAAAATTCCTACAGTTGCAACTTCAGATGAGTGGTTACAATATTATAAATCAAAAGAAGAAGAAAAGTTTCAAAAACAAAAAATAAAAGAAGAGAATAAGAAAAAAAAGAACAAAAAATTTCAAAAAGTGAAAGAAATGGAAGAAAAAAATATGTTACGTGAACAAAAAAAGTTATAAGGTAAAATACCCAATACTGGGACACTTATAAGAAGATAAAATTTTGTAGTTTCTATATTTAAGTTAAAACTTAGTGTAACAAGAATAATTTTATTTTTTAAATTTAATTCGAACTTTTATAAGTTAATTTAAAAAAAAAGATAATGATTGACCTTTTCTACGTTTAATAATAAATTTAAAAAAAAAGCTGCTTACCGCAGTAGTGGGACAGGTTTTTTAAGTCGGATGGTATTCTGGGACATTTGGAATCAATAGTAGGACAAATAGAAAATACACATATTTATTAAATTTTTTTCAGTTATTGTGCTACATTTTTGTTATTTTTACATAAAAACAAATAATATTTACATAAACTCAAATATAATATTTAATACAATAGATTTTTAATAATAAAAAAAAATATGTAATTTAATTTAATTATAGAATAAATTAGATATTTATAAGTTGTAATTTGGGAGGAGATGGTTGGGTGAAAAAATGAGCGTTCGAAAAGAGGAGGATTCTGAAGGCTGTAAAGTGAATAGAAAGGATTGAGAGTGAAGGAAGGGTGGAGGATGAGCAGACGATGGAAGACGAGCAATTGGAGGGAAGGTGGAGGAGTAAGGAGGAAAGCAACGGCGAGGAGTTGAAGTGGAGCAAGGCGGCGAGGAAGAGAAAGGGGTCGGGATGATATGGCAGAAACGGCAGAGAGATAGAGAGAGAGGAAGAGAGAGGACGTGGAGAAGGAGAGATCGATCAGGCAGAGCTCGCACCGAGTTATATAGTTGGTGTAGATGGCGTGAGGAAGGAGAAGGATGACTGGCGGTGCGAGGCCGGATCGGTAGATTAATGGCAGCCCGACGGAGCGAACGAGAGATGGAACGGGGATCGATATAGATCGATACCGAATGACATCGAACGCTATGGAAAGGAGAAGGCAAAAGAGGTTAAAGAGTGACGTGGAGAGTCGCGGAGTGATAAAAAAGTAAGAGCTCAAGGAGACAAGAGGGACAGGAAGAAAAGAGGTGGAAAATAGAGACGGAGGAGCTGGAAGGGATGGAGAGAGAGTTGCAAGGAGGAAGAGAGAGAGACGGCGTCAAGCGGCAGGATGGATCAGGAGAAAAGGAGGAAGGAGAGGAGTGGAGGACAAGCTGAAGGTGAACGGCAAGAAGGGAAGAAGGAGAGCACAAGGGGTAAGGATGAAGAAGAGGCGGAAGGGAAGAGAGACGAAAGGGAGGAGTGGACAGAATGGAGGAGGAGGAAGACAGGAAGCAGAGAGAGAATGGAGGTCAGTCGAGATGGGAGAAAGGAAGAGAAAGGAGGGAAAGGGAAAGGAGAGAACAGCAGAAGAGAAAGCAGAAAAGGAGGAGGATGAAATTGACATGGAGCGAGTGAAAGGAGAAGAGAGGCGAGAAGCAAAAGGGACAAGGGAGAGCGAGGACGAGGATGAGAAAGAGGAGGACAGGGCACTGGAAGGGTGGAGTATGACGGCGGAGGAGGAGGAAAGGGAGGAGCAGAAGAAGAAAGAAGAGGAGAGGAGGAAGAATGAAGAGAGGAGCAGAAGGAAGGGGAGGGAAAGAGCAGAGAGAGAGAGAGAGAAGGCGGCAAATAGAGAGATCTGGGTAGAAGGAAGGAAATGGGAATGGAATAAGGAGATGAGATGAGAGGAAGGGGAGAAAGAGCAGGAGTGAAAGAGGGAGGATGGAGGGAGGGAAGGGCAGGGGAACGAAGGGAGGCAGTAAGATGATAGAGAGAGGGAAGGAAGGGGGAGGAAGCGTGGGGAGGGAGAGGGCTCTTACAAGGAGAGGACGCGAGAACCGGGAAACGGATTGGAATGAAATTTAGTTTCATGAAAGTCCTTCACCAACACTTTATTGTGGTGAAACAGTAAGGCGCACTTCTCAGCCGTTTTCGAGAAAAATGACTTTAAAAATAAGCGAGCGGGTAATGTACTGGTGCGTAAACGTCTATTTTCGTTGAGCCGGCGCAGCGCAGCGGCTGCGGCAGCGGACTGTTGAGCCGGCGACCCGCGTTCAACTCTCGATAGAAATTCTTTTTTTTATTTTATTTTTTAATTTTGTAAAATTTGAATAAAAATTTAAATAACAAAACTGTTTGTTTTAGTAAATTTTATGTTTAATTTTTGGGAAATGTTTCCTTTAAAAAAATTATTAAATACTAAATTCTTATATAATATAATAATAAATATAGAATTATATTTGTAATATTATTATTACTAATAAATATTTTGGAGCACTATCAAATTAACACAATACTAATAATGTAAGAGTAATGTATTTATTAAAACAAAACAATAATAGTAATGTATTTATTAAAAATTTATAATTTATTATAAATTTGTAATAATAATATTACAAATAAATTCTATACTTATTATATTATATAAGAATTTAGTATTTAATAATTTTTATAAAGGAAACATTTCCCAAAAATTAAACATAAAATTTATTAAAACAGTTTTGTTACTTAAATTTTTATTCAAATTTTACAAGATTAAAAAATAAAATAAAAAAAAGAATTTATATCGAGAGTTGAACTCGGGTCGCCGGCTCGACAGTCCGCTGCCGCAGTCGCTGCGCTGCGCCGGCTCAACAAAAATAGACGTTTACGCACCAGTACATTACCGCTCGTTTATTTTTAAAGTCGTTTTTCTCGAAAACGGCTGAAAAGTGCGCCCTATTGTTTCACCACAATAAAGTTGTGACGATACGCCTCCCCTCCTCGTCACTAGCCGACGAGCGCCCACGCACAGCGCTCCAACCCACGCAATTTCCCCACCACGCCAGCATCCACCTACGCGCTATCCCCACCACGCCGGCATCTGTCGGGTATAAAAGGGGGCCGCCGCGGCAAGACAGGATCATTCCTCGCGGTCAGGAGCTACTGACCGCATCCCCTACACAGCGTCACGGTGTTGCCGTGCGCAGCCGGGTACTACCGGTGTGTAGACTTCCTCCTCCGGGTGCTACCGGAGGCTCTCTACCTGTCCGACTCCTGACCGCGCTGGGTGCTACCTGCGTATCCGCACGGCGTAACGGTGTTGCCGTTACGCAACCGGGAGCCACCGGTGTGCAACCAATCCTCTCCTCGGGAGCTCCCGAGGAGACACCGTATCTGTCCTGTTTCCCTACCGAGTGCCACCGAGGCACTACACCGAACCGTCCGCGTCGTACTCCGACACGACCCGCGTCCACGAATTACGCGTCGCACCGTTAATTATCAGTCGCGCTGTTTCTTTGTAAATCGCGCTCCGTTTAGAATATAAGTCGCGCCGTCCTTTGTAAACCGCGCTCCGTTTAGAATATAAGTCGCGCCGTCCTTTGTAAGCCGCGCTCCGTTTCTGTTAATACATCGTAGTCTATAAGTACACACACCCACCGACCAAATCGACACCCGCGACACTACACACATACACATATCATTTTGTACAATCCATTTCTTCATGTTATATATATGAATAAATATTGTTATTTTATTTTCTAAAAACCAGAGCAGTGTCTTCTCCTTTTTCCCACCCTCGACCCCGACGAGCTACTATAAATACCCGCGTGAAAAAGGCGTACCGTTACATTGGCGCCCGAACAGGGACCTGACTTGCTCCGAAAAGACATTGCTCTGAAAAACAGCGTCACTCATGAAGAGGTGGATATATTATTTGTTAAAAACCAAGCTTGTGGCTGAATTAGTTCGATTAGGCTTAGATAGTAGCGGTAATTTAGAAGCGTTACAACAAAGAATTCGAGACTACGTTGACGAAAATCCGGAATACGAATATTCCGACCCGGTCGCCCCAGAGCTCGAAACGCTTAAAACAATATCCGAAACAGACGAGATGGAGATTCCGCCAGAGGAGGCAAAGCCCGTCCTCACCAACACGGCCGCCGTGTTAAACCAGATCCGGAAGTGGGATTGCCAGTTCGATGGCCGAGACCCCTGGGCGTTCTTAGAGAGGGTAAAAGATTTGAAGAAGGGGTACGGCTACTCCGGAGAACAACTACTACAAGGACTACCCGAATTATTACATGGGGAGACCTTTTTGTGATACCGTAATACCAGAGATGCCTGGACCACCTGGGAGGATTTTATCCAGGACTTTCAAAATGAGTTTCTGCCACCCCAGTATCGAGCCAAATTGACCCGAGAGATTGTGGGTCGATACCAAAAGCCCGACGAACCGTTCCAAAAATTCGCAACGGCCATACTTACCAGTATGCGAAGAGCAGGAGGGTTCTCAGCGGACGAACAGCTCGAACGGCTATACGAGAACATGAGCCCGAAGTACAAATATTGTATCCGCCGAGCTGAGATTAATAATATTGGGGAACTAAAAGCTCGAGTCACCGAGTATGAGGCCGTTCAACAACAAGAACGAGAACGGAAGGCCGAGCCAAAATATCAAGGCGCAAGCCCAGCAGTCGCCGCCGCTACCTACAATCGTGAGGAATGCTGTTGGCGCTGCAAACAGCGAGGCCATACTCGGCTCGATTATAAGAGACCACCGAAGAAGTTTTGCTCCCAGTGTGGAAAAGACGGAGTCCTTACCCGAGAATATCACCCGAGACCGGGAAACGCCGCTCGGGCCGGAAGAGAAACCGTCGCAACCCGGTCCGAAGCAATATCCGAATAAATTATCAGCCGCGGCCGCATATTTCCGTCCGCCTCCACCAGCGTCAGCTAGAGGAGAGAAAGAAAGGGAGAGAGAGGTTTGCAGAGATGCGAGAGAGGAAAGGAGAGGTGGAAAACTGTAAAGAGATCGGGAGTCCCTATGTATCCCGAAAGGGAACAATAAACTTACTACTTATAGAATAAATTATAATTTTTCTTGTTTTACTTTTATTTTGGACTGTAAAGCTTCCATTTTATTACAAACTAATGATCTCTCAATTTCTTCCAATTGAGCAGTCAGTGTTTTTATCTTCTTGTAATTTGATTTGATTATCTTTTTGAGTTTCAGATTTAATAAGTTTTCTCAAGTTTTTAATTTTCAAATTAATATCTTTTTTTTTATGTATTATTTTCTTTTTACCTTCTTGAAATCTTTTATTAATATCCTGTTCCTTTTCTTTTGCTCTTCTATTTCTCTTTCTTATTCACTTTGCTTATTCACAAAATTTGTTGCTCTTTCAATTTTTTTTCATTTTCTTTCTTTTGAAGAAGATCATCAACAACAGAGACTGATGGGACTTCTGGATCTATCTTCTTCTTTTTCATTAAATTTAGTTTTGGCACAGTAAAGATCACTTTTTTGGGCGAAATTTGTTTGTTCTTTAAAACTTAAATAGAAAATAATTGTTTGAGTAAAGAAGTTGATGATATATTATGTGAAAACGTTTTAAATAGCACTAAATGTATAACTTACTGCTGGTAGACTTTAATTGTTCTTCGGTACTTTTATTACTGTCTACATTATTAACAAAAGTCTCTAATTTTTAAGCTTGAATATTGTTGTTAGAAGTATTATCCACTATACAGTGAATAACAATTTCTAAAAAAAAATATTTATTATTCATTCATAAGAATTAATAGTAATTTAAAAATTAAATTAGGGAAATTAAATATAAAAAATAATTAACTTTCAAGAAGATCTGACAAATTCAAATGATTGTCTGAAATAGAAATGTTGGTATCTGGTGACACATTTTCAATGTCCATATTATCAGAAATTACTTCTATCACAGTTGGTATTGATTGAAGATCCAACATATCATAACATTCAATTTCTGAAACCGGTGAGTCTAAATCTAAGTCTATTGGAAGACTATTCAAAACTGTGACATTATCGTTATTTGCTTTGAAACTTTCACAAATATTCTCCATGTGAATGTTATTTTCTTCAACTGTTAATCGAACCAGCTTGAGGGTCACCGGAGGAATGGATAGAGTAAGTTTCATCTTGAATACTACCAGCAGAGTGGCTCAAACCATTTGAATCTACTTTCTTAATATCAGTAATACTATCTTCTTCAGATATTTTACTAATATTGTAACGTTCGGATTTTCTCATTTTGCCGCGGATGGGCTCGTCGGAACCCAAGGTTCGGGACGCGGCGAGTGAGCCTACTATACGTATCCCCGGGCGGTACACGTGGGGCGCGGTTCTTCGGGTGGTCAGGTTCGCGGTCGCGTCGCGATGCAAGGTTTAAGCCGGCCAGGCAGGCAGCTGAAAGTCGAACGCCGGGAGGACCCAAGCTGCGAAAAGGTCGCACCGTCTCCGTCGACTACAGGAATCAGGAAGTCGAACGCTGGCCGTGACCAAGCTGCGGAGAGGTCGCACCGTCTCCGTCGACTACAGGAGTAAGGAAGTCAAACGCTGGCCGTGACCAAGCTGCGGAGAGATCGCACCGTCTCCGTCGACTACGGGTATCGGAAGCTGGTGTAGGATCTACTAGGAGTCCTCGGGAGCCTTTGAAGCCGGTATCGGGAAGGATCTCGGGTCAGGAATTGGTGCCGACTCCTCGTGCGAGCCGGCTTATAATACCGGTGCGGCGGCCCCTTCCATGCGTCGGTCTGTGGTGGGGTCGCGTTTCCTCGTAGGTATCGCGCACGCCGTGTCCCCGTGCTTGGCGGATGGTCGGTCGTGGGAACTTAGTGACGACACTTTAATGTGTCGTCACATCTCTCCCCCTGTTAGGGGAGGCGCGCAGCAATAGCCGTCTCACGGCCCTAGGCTGCCCGCGCTTATCGAAGCAAATTATCCACCGGCCGGTGGCAGAGGTGGCCCGGTACTTGCGTCCCAGGCATGCGACGTGGAATGGGACGTCCACTATTGTCCCATCCCTTAGTTGCACCGGTACGGGCGGTGTGCCCTCGCTGTCTGGACAGGTGGTGTCTCGCGGTGGTGGTGCGGGTGGCGGTGCTCGATCCATCGCCTGGACCGGTGGTCCTCCGGGACGGTGTTGGTGTCCGGTGGTGGGGCCTGACCTCATACGGGGCGCGATGTGCGCGATTGGTGTTGCTCGGCTGGTGTCGTACTGGTCATGTGGTCGCCCGTGCCGTCATGGACGCCAGGACTGTTGGTCGGTGTCCGTTGGCCGGACCTGTTTGGGTGGTCGTTGGCCCTGGTTGGAAAGTTGGTCCTAGCAATGTGCGGGCAGTTGCTGGGACTCGGCCGACTAGTGTTTCTCTCTGAGCCCCCGTTTGCGTCATGGGCCGCGGATGCAGCGGCGCGGACTCTCCTCGAGACCCGTGGGCCATCGTCTGCGTATCTCGGCCCTTAGTTTCTGGCTGACGCGGGGGCGTGGCCCTCCGCGGTCGCGGTGGTCGAGCATCCTCCCCTGGCTGCCTTTGGTGCCGGGATGGTGGTGGCGGCGGCGTTGCGAGCCAGATCGCCCGTCGGCTCTGGTTTGCGTCCGACTTTTGGATAGAGGTGCGAAGGGGCACCGCGCTTCGTCCTACTGGTGTTGTGGGTGCGGCCGTGGATGAGGGTCGGCGCTTCCAGCACCCGTCGTCTTCCTCGCTCGAGGAGCTCGAAATTACCCCAAAGAGCTATTCCACCAAATTTGTTTGGAAGCTCATCTTGGAACTGTATTGTGCGTTCCGTGTTGTGGCGCGCTTTATATACCTTGTGAGTGGGTGTTGTGGTGGGATGTGCGGGCGTCGCTGGCGTGGGGCTACCGGTGGCTGCTGGTGGGGTAGCGCCGTGGTGGGGAGTGGCTGCCCGCCGTAGGGGTAGGCCGTCACTCCTCGGGTGCTCGTGTAATACGGCTATCGATCTACTCGCTATCGGGTGTCGGATTATTGTCCTCGTCCCCGCTGGTGTCCGCGGTATCGGATTTTAGGTCGCGGATGTGTATGTGGCGATACCACTTGCCCCGTTCGTCTCGTAAGTCGACGATAACGGGTGAGATGATTTTTCGAACTGTCATGGGGCCGGTGTATCTCGGTGCCAATTTCGCGTTAAATGCCTCTCCCTTGTTTGATAGCGGCCGGTCCCTTTTCCAGACTACGTCTCCCACCCGTGGTCTCCACTCCCGCCGGAGGTTATAGTGTCTTTCCTAGTTCTGGAAGGCTTGAGCCAGGTGGATGCGTGCTACTACGTAGGCCTCCTTGAGCCGGCGGTGGCGCTCGTCCGGCGGGGGCGTCAGGCCGTCTGTCCTCTGGATCGGGGCGTGTCAGTTCTCGCCCGTGTACCAGAAAGGCGGGCGTGTACCCGGTAGACGCGTGCTGGGTAGTGTTGATGGCGAATTGTATCATCTCTAACTGTTCGTCCCAGTCTTTATGCCGGTCCCCCGTATTGTGCGACCATCGTTTTTATGGTCCTGTTTGCCCTCTCCATAGGGTTACATTGCGGCGTGTAGACGGGCGAGGTCCGGTAATTGATTCCGAAGGATGCGAAGAGTCGACGGAATTGGCGTGACGTGAATTGTGTTCCGTTATCCAATATTAGCTGGGCGGGGCATCCGTGTTGGAAGATGACTCGTCTTGTTATTTCTTTGGCCAGCGTCGTTGCCGTGGCCCGGCGGAGGGGCACCATCTACCCACTTGCTGAAATGGTCCTGGACCATAAGCAGCCACGTGTGGCCTTACGTCGATCTTGGTAGCGGGCCAACGAGGTCTACTGATACCTGTTGCTACGGTGCGTTTATCGATGTGACGTGCATGTGTCCCGCTGGTCGTTGTTGTGACACTTTATGGGCAAGGCAGGAGGGGCATTGGCGCACATACCGGGTGATGTCTTTAAACATCCCCGGCCAGTAGCCGGGCTATCCGTGCTATCGTCTTGGCGATCCCAAGGTGGCCCGCTGGCGGGGCGTCGTGCAATCTATGCAGCACTCCTTTTCGTTCATCTCGCGGAACGCATTCCTTCCACTGCTCCTCGGGCGGGGTATCCCGGAAGTCTAGTTCGTGAAGTACGTGGCGATACAATTTGCCGTCTCTCACCGTGTAGTCCGGTGCTGTTTCCGGCTGGTTCTTCGCCCGCTCGGTCATACGCGTGTACCATGGACAGTTGATAATGGCACCGATCGTGGGCTCTCGAGACAGGGCGTCGGCCACTTGGTTCTGGCTTCCCCGCCGATACTGGATGTTGAAATTGAATTGTTGTAATTCGAATAACCATTGTCTCAGTCTGCCAGTCGGGGTGTCTAGCTGTTGTAGCCACTTTAGAGCCCTGGTCGGTGACGATAAAGTGGTATCCTTCGATATAGCCGCGCATCCGGCGTATTTCCCAGACGACCGCGAGGCATTCCAGCTCTGTTGCGTTGTAATTGCGCTCTGCTTTTCCTAGCGTTTGGCTCGCGTAGGCAATGAGCCTTTCGCTCTGCCCTACATCCTGGGTTAGTACGGCTCCCAAGCCGTCATGGTTGGCATCGGTTTGCAGCACAAA
The DNA here is from genome assembly GCA_928718305.1 of Tetramorium bicarinatum. Taxonomy (NCBI): domain Eukaryota; kingdom Metazoa; phylum Arthropoda; class Insecta; order Hymenoptera; family Formicidae; genus Tetramorium; species Tetramorium bicarinatum. Next base: position 14,133,867 of record OV788326.1, on the reverse strand, counting down.
TGACCGTTCGAAATCGGGGCTGGCCAAGACTGGTGCCGATGTTAGAGCTTGCTTGAGTTGGTTGAATGCATTTTGCTCTTTGTCCTCCCATTTCCACCGTGCGCTTTTTGCTGTGAGCGCGGTCAGTGGCCACTATGGCGAAGAAGTTTGGTATGAATCTCCTATACCATGAGGCTACGCCCAGGAATTGTCTGACTCGGCGCATCGTGGTCGGTATCGGCCATTCTGTGATCGCGCTGACCTTCTCCGAGTCCGTGTATGCCTTGTTGGTCGATTATGTGACCATATATTGGAGACTTGGTCGGCAAAAGTGGCACTTGGCCGGGTTTAACCTTAACTTGGCTTCTCGTAACACCTCGGCCAGATGTTGTAGGTGTTCTTCAAACGTGCGGCTGGCGACGACGATGTCATCCAGGTATACTAGTATGTTGGGCTCCAGTTCTGGTCCTAGGACTAAGTCTAGTAGTCTCTGGAAGGTTGCGAGTGCGGAGTGCAATCCAAACGGCATGACTGTGAGCTGGTACAGCCTTTTTCCAGGTACGGTGAATGCGGTTGTCAGTCTGCTGTCCACTGTGAATGGGACCTGCCAGTACCCGCTTTTTAAGTCGAGGGTAGATAGATATTTGGTCTCGCGTAATTTGTCCAGTGTGGTCGCTATGTGGGGCAACGGATATGCATCTTTTTCTGATGCCGCGTTGAGTCGGCGGAAGTCGACACAGAACCGGTAGTTTCCGTCTTTTTTTCGCACTATGATTACTGGTGAGCTCCACGGGCTCTTTGAGAGCTCGATGACGCCGTCCTCCAGCCATTTTCTCGACTTCTTGGTCGATTATTGCCTGCATGGCCGGGTTTCTGAGGCGGTACCGTTGTTTAATCGGTGTGTCGGATTTGAGCCTTATGTGATGTTGTGCGCGGTCGGTCGATCCGCGTATTGACTCGAAACGTGGTAACTCGGTTGCAAGAAATTCCCGGAGTCGGGCGGTCTCGCTGGTTGAGCGCTGAGAGAGACCCTGGATGCACCCGCTATAAGATTCGGGTGTTTTCGTGACTTCGCGCGGCGGCAGGAGCAACGGAATTTGTAGTTTGACCCACAGGTGTGCTCCGATCAACACCTGGCTCCCTAGCTGTGGGAGAACTGTAAAGCGGTGTCAGTATGTTCGGCCCCGTAAGCGGAGGGGTAGGTATATGGTATCCCTGATAGGGACCTTTGTTCTTTCCGCTAGGTGTATGTATTCTCCGGTAGGTATGGTTTGTCGTAACCCTGGACCGAATAGCCCTGGGCCGCTTCCTTGTTGAGGAACTCTGAGGATAACTCTGAGCCGGAGTCGAGCAGGGCCCGTAACGCGCGTCTTTGTATTCGGACTCGTATATGTGGGCGAGGTGTATATATTATTCGGGGCTGGGCTGGATGGCGGCCGCGACGTCCCCGGCCCATTTGGTGTTTCCCGCCGGAGGATGACAGTCCCGTGTCAGTACACCATCTTTGCCACATCGCGAGGAGAATTTCTTGGGCGTCCGTTTACACTCCCGTCTCGTGTGGTCTCTTTGTTTGCATCGCCAGCAGCATTCGTCCCGGTTATATGCTGTGGCGGCTACTATCGGCTTTAGGTCAGGCTTGGTATTGCCCGTGCGGTTTTTTCGGCGGCGTGAAATCTCCTCGAATTGGGCCGCTCTTTTAATTAGTCCGGACATCGTTGTATCCTCGGCTAGGGGAACGTACAGCTGGTAGTCCGGGTCCATATTTTCATAGACCTGTTCGACCTGTTCCCTTTCAGAATATCCTGTTGCTTTTCGCATCATGGTCAGGATTTCCGTGGAGTACGCCTGAATGGTTTCTCCTTGACGCTGGCTGCGGGCTTGTATCTCTCGCCGCAGGTGGTTCTGATACTCCAGAGGCAGGAAATGGGTCCGTCACCTTCGTCAAAGTCACTCCATGTGGCCCATTTTTTGGTTATTTCAGTACTATAGTAGGTCATTGCCCCGTAGGCATTCCGGTAACCCCAGCAGTAGTTGATCGTGCTCAAGGCCGTATCCTGTTCGGAGTTCTTCAATCCTTTCTAGGAATGTAAGGGGCTCTACCCCATCGAAGTGAAGGCCCCATTTCCGCATTTGATTGATCAATTTATTTCTATCCATGATGCTGAGCGTGGTCGGTGTCCTAGTCGAGCTGGTGTTTCCTCGAATTCCTGCATTTCGTCGTCTTCGGACTCTTGTCTTTCGCGGGCGGTTTCCCTTCTTTTCTGGCTTCGGGGTGGGTTGCCATGTATTCGCGTAGATTTCTTCTGAGCAGGTCTAGGTGTGCGGTTGGGTCAATTCCGTTTTGGTTTACGAGTTGTATCGCCTCCTCTTTGGATAGCTGGTTGATCCAGGAACTCATTCGGGTAGCGGTAGCAGGGCTCTACGGATTCACTGTTCGGGCGCCATGTAACGTTTCAATTTTCTCGCTTTGCCGCGGATGGGTTCATCGGAACCCAGGGTTCGGGAGGCGGCAAGTGAGCCTGCTATACGTATCCCCGGGCGGTACACGTGGGGCGCAATTCTTCGGGTGGTCAGTTTCGCGATCGCGTCGCGTCGCGATGCGAGGTTCGCGATGCGAAGCCGGCCAGGCAGGCGGCTGAAAGTCGAACGCCGGGCGGACCCAAGCTGCGAAGAGGTCGCACCGTCTCCGTCGACTACAGAAGTAAGGAAGTCGAACGCTGGCCGTGACCAAGCTGCGGAGAGGTCGCACCGTCTCCGTCGACTACAGGAGTCAGGAAGTCGAACGCTGGCCGTGACCAAGCTGCGAAGAGGTGGCACCGTCTCCGTCGACTATGGCTATTAGAAGCTGGTGTAGGATCTACTAGGAGTCCTCGGGAGCCCTTGAGGCCGGTATCGAGAAAGATCTCGGGTCAGGAACTGGTGCCGGCTCCTTGTACGAGCCGGCTTATATACCGGTGCGGCGACCCCTTCCATGCGTCGGTCCGTGGTGGGGTCGCGTTTCCTCGTAGGTATCGCGCACGCTGTGTCCCCGTGCTTGGCGGATGGGGACTTAGTGACGACACTTTAATGTGTCGTCACAATATTCATTACATGAGAATTATTCTTCGAAACGAAATTACTTCTACTATTATTAGCATTAATACTTGTATTATCTTCTACAGTAAATATAGCACTTTGTACAGTTCTTCTTCTCCGGTATTCTCTGCAGATAATATAAAATAAAATTATCGATTAACTATATTTCATAAAAAAAGTAAGTAATTTTTTGAAAATTCACATGGAAAAATTTATGCAAATATACAAAAGTAAATTTAATATGCATCATTTATACACCACGAAGTCTCTTTATTCGTATCCAAGATTTAAAAAGTTCTTTTTGCTCCAGTGGGCCAGTCCAAGATTGTTGAAACTCATTCTCCGTAAAAGTGATTAAAGTGTTCGAAAAAATTATCTTTGTTTCAAATAATGTTAATAATTGTTTGTTTTTGCTTTTCTTTTCAGAAAAACCATTATTATCAGAAGCACAAGGAGTGTTTTTATTTCTTTTCTCCTTATTTACAATATTATAATTAACTGCATTTGGATTGCAAATGGAAACAATCCACACGCATTAAAGCCATTTTATACTCGCTGAGAAATCAACAGCTTCTAAGGCTAGTTTCAAAACTGGAGCGAACATAGATTTATTAAAATGGACCATATTATTATTTATTCTCCATTGTCTCAGAACTTTTCTGTAAGATTCTTTCAATGGGTGAAATAGTGCAACGTCTGTATAATATGTGTTGCATCTGGATACAACGCTATCAATTCTATTTTGTTTTCTTGACAGAATTTAACTACGGGCAATGTCACATGTGAAGAATGACCGTCGACGTACAAAAGGATTAGGAATTCATACTCATTATCCTTTAACCACTTGAAGAAAATATTGGTGATGTAACTATAAAAACTTTCTCTTGTCATCCAACCACGTTCTGTATTTCCAATTCCCCAGCCTTTTGGTATGTTATTAAGAATGTTTCTTTTGGGAGTATTTTTTAAATCAAATAAAATCATCGGAGGCGGTAGCTTCCCTGAAGCAGCAGCTACAAAAAGAACGGTTAGGCATACTTTTTCATTGCTACCAACAATTTGATAAACCGACTTTGCTTCTTTTTGTGTAATCACTGAATTATCTTTTGGAATCAACATAAATGAACTCTCATCTAAATTAAAAATACGTTGAGAGTTTAACGATAATAAATCTTTCTTCTCTAAATAAAGCTTTACATGAGAAAACCATTTTCGGAAAATCATCTTCAGTAACAGAGGCTCTACTGCAGGTGAGATTTTGAGCGATTCGTTAACTTAAATTATTATGTCTTCGCATAAATGCATTATACCAGTATTTACCTGGTTTGTTATCTTTAAATGGATTTTTTCTCTTGTCATTCATTATAAACTTTTGAACACAATCTAAGAGTTGGTATTTGGTTACCGGAAAACCTCTTTTTCCACAAAATAAAATCCATTTTACAATTTCTTCTTCCTCAGCTACAGTAAGCACTGTTGAAGGACCTTTCTTGCACAACGATGACAAATTTTGTAATTTAGTATGTAGCGTGGTCTTTGATACTCCAAAAGTCTCTGCAGCTTCTCTTAATGTTTGTCCGCGCCCTACTGCATTTAAAGCTTCCTTAAGTGCATCAACACTATATTTTTTTTCTTCCTTTTTCTTTTTTACAACTTTAGATTTAACTTCATTTTTTATTTAGTTTTCTTTTTCCATTTTAAAATTTTTCTTTGTCTTTGTCATCTTTAAAATTTACTTATTAACAACTAAAATATTAATAATATTGATATGTTTTATTCAAGTTTACTTAAAAATATTCTAAATAAAGTATAAAATAACTTACCTACCAAATATTTTAAGATTAACTTTTTTGTTTACATACCAAAGATACTTATTTCTCCAAATATATATGATTAAAAATTGTTTGATAATACCTTATCTTAAAAACTAAAGAAACTGCAATTCAATAAAATAACTAATTAACACGTTTTTTCAAATAATTAAAACTTTTGTAGTAAAACCAATTCAGCTTCTTACATGTGTTCAACTTCTCCTCCACGCGTAAGTAAAAAGGAGCAAAACCCGGACAGATATGTCCATAGCGTTTTACTACTAAGTATTAGAAACAAAACTAGGAGGTCTACTTGGATACGTAGTTTCTACGCAAATAATTATCATTTCTGCAAGATCTAAAGTTAATTTTATCTATAAATGATCCATCAAATAGTAATATTACTTTTTGTGTATTGTTGGGGAATGCGCTAATTAGAATTTTAATTTTAAATCGGGAATAGAGGGGAAGAGGGAATTGACTGTTACCCGTTTGAATTTGTTGGAAATCACACAACTATTTTATTTACACTTGCCCAATTCAATAGTTTACAAAGGAGCACATGGGCTCACCTGACGATGAAAACACAACGGAAACGCACGGAAATCTTGTTCTTGATCAAACGTGCTGCGCGCAAACGCGACGGAAATCTTGGGCGGAACTATACAGTAGTTCCGAACTCGACGGAAATCTTCTCGCGACGGTGATAACGATCTTTCGCAGCGATCAAGATCCGACCGCGGATACACGTTATGTTGTTCGCAAGATCGAATATTAGAGAGTCTCCGGATACGCACAATGTCGACGCACGTGGGGGCACGTGCAGTAACAGCGATAGCCGGAATATGCTCGGAACTAACCAGAAATAAGTCGAACGAACGAAAATATCGCGGGCACGATATTCTCCAAACTTCACAGATGATCAGCGTACCGGAATTACTAAAGGAGCTCGACAGATTACTTATAGATCGCGGAATTCGAATTATAGATCATTCGGTTGCGTGTAAGTACTCCAAGAGCCGGAAGACGAACTGAACCCGGAAGGATGTGTCGGCACACGTAAACGGGGGTGCGCGACAGATCCTAATCGACACGGCGCAGTTACGCTGAGTAACAAGGACCGCGGATATGATGTACATGTAGGAATGAAAAGGATCGGTAATGCGCGATGCCGCGTTCGCGAAGTGGTGTGGGATTCGCGAACCAGGTGATCGACACGTCACATTATACTCGGTAGTGCGACATTTGAGTTTTCGCGCAGACTCTCAGGGATATTCGGACGTTCCGGAACATATATTATGAATGTATCATTTTCTATTCAATTGTGATGATTAATTTGAGAGGTTTACATTAGGCATGAATCAAATAGCACAAGCAATTTGCAATTTTTAAGTAACGTTCTACATAACAATATTATAATATATTCTATGTTATATAAAAAGTATTTCGTACATTTCCTAATAACAAGATTCTAAATAATAAAAATAAATTGTTACTTTTGTCATAAATGATAGTTTTCCCTATAATAATTACTATGTTTTAACACTGTCCCAGTACTACTCCCATTTTTCATTTTGTCCCAGTATTGGCTACTTTACCTTAAACAAAGGTAAAATTAAAAAAAAATAAATCTTATTGACTTAATTTCAGTGTGTGTGTGTTATTAAATACAATATATTATATTGTTCTGTCATTATATATTTTATGTATTAATAATATATTATTGCGTTATTAAATAGCATATATTTTATTTTGTACAATTAAACATTATTAAATATAAATAACTGTTCAAATTACCTATATTTTATTATTAAATATCTATTTTTATTATTATTTTTTGTTAGCATATTAATTTTGTAATTGTGGTTGGACACTGACACAAATTAGGTCCGAACACTGGGCTATAACTTATTTTAGCTGTCCGGATACTGGTACATTGACACGCTCTATTATTTTTATACAATATTTAATTAACAATTTATATATGTAGTAGATCCAATAATTTTTTCTGTTTAAGGAAATTTTAAATTTTTCAATGGATACAAATAATTAGATTAAAAAATTTTCTAATATTATATTATATTTTTTGTAGTGCTTGACTCTTAAATGTCCGGCCACTGGGACATTTACCTTATGCATATGTAATCTGATTCTAAATTCTCCCTTGCAATCAACCACTCGACCAATGTTCCATAAGATTTTATTTATATTAATTAGACGATACATAATGATATATTCAAAAAAAATACAAATTTACTTATAATAATTGATTTTCAAGTCGTCGATTTAGAAAGTATAGAACATTTCGCAAATTCAGAACTAAACTTATACGAGAGTTATTTCTCTCGAATCAATTATTCTTCCTCGTGGCTTTCACGTCCGTCGACCTTCTGCGTCATCCCTCGTGCCAACCTCCAAACACGAACACCTCTAGGCTCACGTTGAACGGGGAATTTCCCGTTTATATCCCCCATCGTAAGATCGTCAACGGGGGTTTATGTTTGCAAGCTCTCAGCTTGCTAGTGTGGAATAAATTATTTTTATTCTTCCAATTTTTTATGTCTATCTTGAACAGATGATTCGATACTCGTTCCCTAACTTTGTATGGTCCAGAACGTACTGGGTATAATTTGTTTCTGTTTAACTTATTTCCGTTCTCGACAGGGGGGACAAACTGATATACTGGCCAAGAGTTCTAAATTTTGCAGCCCCGGCTCTACTAAAGTGCGCTAATATCGCTGGAAATTAAAGTTTCTCATCTAAAATAGAAAAATTTTATGTCTTTCCCGCCGACAACGTTACGTAGTACCGTGCTTTTTCTGGGCAATTCTTGAGAAATCAAGAGTAGTTCAGAAAGAAGAGTTTATTATTTATTAGTGTGTCCGCGCAGAGAGCCACGCGCGCTGAAAAGCGCCGTGAGTAACATCTTATCTTGAAGGAGGCGCGATGACATCGTCCGTGCACGTGTATGTTTCTAGTGCATCGTGCATTGAAAATTATTTTAATACATAGCATTCACATTTAGTATTTCACATTATATCCCCATTTATCTATTATCTCTTATTACATCTATTCTTATTTTACTAGCTGTATGTACATATAAATATTTAAGTATGTATGTATTATTAGAATTAAAAAATTGTCTTTATATGCTAGACAATATTAGTTTTGGTTTTAAGTATTTAAGTACATTTTTCTTATTTTAGTTATATATATTTGCATAATTATATGCAATTATATATCACTGAGAAGAGTGTTCTTAAATACTTAATTTCAGAAATAATGTTGTCTAGTATGAGAGGAAATCATTTAAATGCAGCGGCAGAGACGCCATATTGGCTTTATTTCATCCCCGGGTCTACTAGAGTGCGCTGGAAACGGTCATTTTAATAGTCTCGCAAAATACATGGAAGATTGTCCCCCCTGGTTCTCGATATAAACATAATCATCATCTACCTTGAATTCCGCTTCCTTTCTTTTCTTATCCATTCTTATTTTATTTTTGAGATGATTATTTTGTGAATTCTTAAATGCCGTTTGTCGATCTTCTTTCAAATCTCGTTTAATTTCTAGTTCAATAGGTACTATTCTAGAATCCTTCCCTGTCAGGAGATATTCCGGTGCAAATTTGTTACACTATGGATGGACTGATTGTATTCTTTCGTACATTCTGCCGCAATCGTTAGCCATGTTTTCCCCGGTTTTTCTCTTATCTTACATCGTATTCTGTTAACTAGTGTTTAATTAAGCCTTTCATTTAAGCCGTTCGATGTCGGGCAGTCCACTGCTGTGTAGACAATGGTGATTCTATGAATGTATAAGAATGTATAAGAAATCTTTAAATTCTCTTGATTTAATTGCTGGGTATTGGTCTGTCAACAAAATCTTAATTTTATTATTCACGACTATAGGCTGAAGCAATTTTATTAAGTCTTTTGCACTTTGTCCTTTTGAAGCACTTGTGAAAGCATGTCGAGTGAAATGATCAGCTAGAAGATGTAAATATTTCTTTGCCGATCTGTTGCCAGCAAAACCTCCTATCGTATCTAATGACATAATTTCCTACGGTTGTTTTGCTGGTCCCAACTGCGATAACAAATCGATTTCACGATTACGTGTCGATTTGTTTTGTATGCATATCTTGCATTTTCCACAATACTCCTGAATCATATTATCCATACCCGCAAAGTAATAAAATTGGCGTATCTTATTTGCGATGTGATCTGCACCTATGTGGCCGTAATATAGATGTACAGTATTGATCAGTTCCTTACCGAATACCTTTGATACTACAATTCTTTCCTGACCTTTTATCTTTCGATATTGTATTCCTTCTCTTTCATATGTGTTTTTCTTTTCTGTCATATTTTCTTAATTTTTCTTTATTTCTTCTAACGTGTTAACTAAATTAACCAGTTGCAACACTTCGTCCGAATTCTCAAAATGTTCCAGTACTGGGTTTCGAGATAAAGCGTCAGCTTTTTCATTAGTTTTGCCTGGAGAATATTGTAATGTGAATGAATATTGAGATAAATAATAAACCATATCACCTAGTTCTTCGTCTGTTCTTGACTTCAATTTTAAATTCTGTAAGAGCTTGTGGTCTGATATTACTGTAAACTGAATCCCTAATAGCCAGTATTGCCAGTATCTCAGGGCTTCTTGAATTGCGAGACATTCTAGGTATGTTGCTTTCTTTTTCATCTGGGCTGGTCTGAGCTTTTTAGAAAAGTATGCTACTGGTAATAATTCTCCATTATTTTGTACCTGCTTTAAAAATGCTCCTTGTCCCTGAATGCTCGCGTCTGTGAATACATATGTTTCATATACATGTTTTCTTTTCTGGGTCGAAAATAGCTAATATTGGACTATTGCTCAAATAATTTTTAATCTTCTCGAAAGTCCTTTGACATTTCTCAGTCCAATCAAATTTCACACTCTCAATAGGTTATGTAAAGGTGATAACAACTCCGTGCTGTTTGATATATATTTATTGTAAAAGTTTACCTTGCCCAGGAATTGTCGGACATTTTTCTTGTTTTCTGGTTTCGGAAACTGCTTTATGGAAATTAAGTTGTCTTGATGCGATCTCACTGTGTTGTAACCTAGAGTGTGTCCTAAATATTTTACGGAGTGTTTCGCCCACTCGCATTTGGACAATTTTATTCTGAATCCTTCTGCTCGTAACAGTGATGTAATATGTTGTACATGGTCATCAAAAAACTTAGAGAATATTAAAATATCGTCAATATAATTAGTACAGAAATTGTGTAAACCGTTACGTCTCAAAATGTTCTCTAAAACTCTTTGAAATATTGCTGGTGATATTTTCAATCCAAAAGGCAATCGCTTCCATTAATAATGACCTGTTTGTGTTACAAATGCCGTCTTGTATCTGTCTTTTTCTCGTATCGGGATCGACTAGAAGAATTGAAGTAATTTATCGAATACCACTCACAATTTCTTGTTTTTACTATCGTGTCTTCTATACGTGGGAAAGGTTGTGACTCTGGAACTAATATTTCGTTTAAACCCCTGAAGTCAATGTATAATCTCAACCTTCTCCCATCCTCCTTCTTGAAGGCTAATGTTACTGGTGCCGTGTACGGAGACTTTGACTCTTCAATGAGATTTGCTTTCAGCAAATTCACCTGATTATCAATTTTTTCTTGATCTGGGATCGAATAACGATATGGTTTTTTTGATATGTATCTATTTTCCAATAATTTTATCTGAGCTTCATGATTCATTACTTTGCCTACATCATATTTATTTATTGCAAAGATGGTCTCATTATATGTAATTACTTTTATCAGTTTCTTCCTCCTTTCTGTATTCAAGTGTTTCATCTTGTTATCTAATTCCGAGTTTTCTATTTTTTGACAATTTGTTTGGATCTTTTTCTTTTCTTTTCTCACCTGTTTGATATCTTCTACCTTCCCTTCTATTTTCTGAAAGATTCTAAGATTTTCATCTTGAACTAGTTTGAACTGTTTAATTGCGTTCAAACCCAATAATAAATCGTATGAGAAATTATCATTCTTTACTATATGGTATATACTTCTAACTGATGTTCTATTTTATTTATTCGTACTGTCATCTTAGTTTTCTTTATCTGACCTTGTACACCACTAATCGTATGTAATAACTCTTTACTTTTCGAGACTGATTTTCTTAGTTCTCTTATCACTCTTTCATTTATTACTGTTATGTTAGAACCGCTATCATATACTGCTGTCACCTTCTTTTTCTTATCCAACATAACTCTAATTCTAATTAGTGGTGTACTTACTCGTTTTTGTCTGTTCACTTTCTAATTATTTCTCTATCTCTAATTCAACTGCGTTGACACTTTTCTTTTCATGATTTCCAGGTTTGTTCCTACACAATTCTGCTGAATGGTAACGATTATATTTTCCTTGGGATTCACATATCCCACACGGTTTTCTTTCTCCGCCTTAGACGTCGTCGGCGATTTCTTCGCTTCTTGTTTTTCGCGTTTTGGGCCTTTCGTCGGGGACTGAGAATATCTTTTTAACTGATTCATTAATTTTTCTGTCGTTGTTAATTCTTCTTTATCTAGTTTGTGCACGTACGTTGGTAACCCAATCACTATATGATTTATTCTCGAACGAACTGACATTTTGGGTTCTGTTTCGAGCAACAAATTTTCCTTTTTCAATGCATAATCCAGTAACGATACATTGATCCACTTATACGAGTATGCATAATATACCGACCTCCAACTTTTGTCAGCATATGTTTCTATGAACGATTTCTTCCATTCTTTCCATTCACTGTCTATTGTCAGTTTTGCTATGTTTGCCGAATACCATTCTTTTGCATTATCTTCTACAAACAGGCGTAACACTTGAATTTTCCTTTCATCTGACCCTACTTGATTCCTTAAACATTCTCTTTCGAAAAAATTCATTCATTCGTTAGCGTTCTGCTTGCCCGTGAATTTATCTAATACGAAACTCTTCTGAATGTGGATCAAACTCGGTTCTCTCTTTTATCTATACGGAATGATAAATTTTTGACTAACGATATCAAATATCATCTTGGTTGAATTTCAGCGGTGGCTGTTGGAGTTTCTAGAGTTGCATTTTCCTCCTCCAAGTATACCTCATTGAACACTAGATTCTTTTCATCATCGAAATAAAGAGGGATCATTTCTTCTGGCAACGTTACTGAAATATTTCTAAGTTGACCTCTCTTGGACATTGATCTACATGCATTTTTGATTGTATTCACATTAAACAGATCATTGTGTGGTTCCTGAAGTTCGGGTGGAAAAACAAAGGTTATGTTCTCGTTTGCCAGACGTATTGATTTCACTCTATTTACTATTGTTCCTTTCTTCGACTCTTCTTTGGCGATTTTAATTCTCACTTGAACAGTGGACATCGTATCTTATGAAATGAAAACCAATTTGTAATCCGATTCTAAATTCTCCCTTGCAATCAACCACTCGACCAATGTTCTATAAGATTTTATTTATATTAGTTAGACGACACATAATGATACATTCAAAAGAAATACAAATTTACCTATAAGTATTCTTTTTCAAGTCGTCGATTTAGAAGATATAGAACATTTCGCAAATTCAGAACTAAACTTATACGAGAGTTATTTCTCTCGAATCAATTATTCTTCCTCGTGACTTTCACGTCCGTCGACCTTCTGCGTCATCCCTCGTACCAACCTGCAAACACGAACGTCTCTAGGCTCACGTTGAACGGGGAATTTCCCCGTTTACACATATACATATATATATATATATATATATATATATATATATATATATATATTTGTTAATTGTAACTTTCGGGGACATTTACTAACACATTGTTTTTTCAGTATACAAAGATGCCAAATCACTTACTGAGGTATACATAATGCGTCTTTTTTATTTGTATACATTTGTATTAAATATATATGGAAATGTTAGTTTCGGGGTCTATTTGTACATGTACATACGCGAATGTATATTGTTTATTTTGAGGACATTAGCCAATATTTAATTTTCTACTATATCTCTTTCACTTACTACGTTGATATGATTAAAATTAGCTTAATACATATCTTACTTCCGCCGAAATATTTTTAGACAATATTATATCCATACATGAATGTTAGTACACTCGCAGAAATGCCTTTACATATTCAAGATGAATGCGTTTCAAAACACAGTCGAAACGTATACAACTCGTGCAACGTTCTAATCATTCAGGCGTCATAACTGTAATGGCTGCTGAACACAAGATGCGGTAACGCTGCCGTGCGGCGGAAGTTGGGTGCAGTAGCCAATCAGAGTTAGATTGAATTTAACTTTTTCCGCGCGACAGATGATTTGATTAGCTACTGCATCCAACTTCCGCCACGCGGCAAGTGTTACTGCGACCTGGGTTGCTTTCGCGACGTGGGTCAAAATGACCCGATCAAAATGATCTGTGCGCGTGAATGGCCAAATTTGAATTTTCATTGTGATTTGGCAAATCACGCGCACAGATCATTTTGATCGGGTCATTTTGACCCACGTCGCGAAAGCAGCCCTGTGTACAATCGGTGCCTTAAAGGTTGCAACACTTTTTTTGTGATGATTTTTGGAACGCGTAAAAATTTTGATAATGCGGATCGCTATCTCTGGATACATGTAGTAAGCGGTTATAATAGCTGTCAAAGTAATACACACGTGAGTTATACAAGGTGAAATCAAGAAATGTATTCATACGTAAGTTATACAAGGTGAAATAAAAAAATGTATTCATACGTAAGTTATACAAGGTGAAATCAAGAAATGTATTTGCGTTATACGACAAATTCTCAAGATACGTTTTGAATATTATAAAATAATGGTAAGTATGATGTGAGTTTTCTAAATTTATTTGTATTTTTAAAATATCTCTTACATTACACAAAAGAATATTATTATTGATCAAGTAATATAACATATAATAAAATTATATAATAATGTTGCAATATTTAACTTATATAATATTTATATTTATTTAAAAAACAGAATTTGTAATTTATTTATATACACAGTATTTATAACTACAATATATTATAATTATAATTACAGTATATATACATATGTATAATAACATTATTATACTTATAACACTATATTAAATATAAATACATATACAATATTAAATATACTAATAACTTCATCGATTTAACATAATTATGTATGTAACAATTATTATATTAATATTATATTATATTTGTTTAAAATTTTTAAATTTACATTCAAACTTTTTTCATTTTCAGGATCTTTCACGTTGAGCCTGTATACAAGTAAAACCGATGGTCCGACAAAAGCAAAAAGGGCTAGAAAAACCAAGGAAACATAATTATTCAAAGAAAAATGATTGCAGACAATTATATAACGCAGAATATATTACATAAAAATATTTTTGATAATATATAATCGTACTTTATTTTAACAATTTATGATAAAAGAAAGTTTATAAGAAAAACAGGGATATTAGTTACTAAGTATATAAAAGATAAAAATACTATTGTTTTTAAATATTACATTTTATTCCACAATAAAAATGCGTTTATATCTGTGAAATGGTATTAAAATCTTGTATAACATTTTAAAACAAAACATTTTGATATTGTCCGTATTATATTATTTCATCGCTATCAATTTTGAACTTTGAATTTTGAACTTAAATATAATAGGCACTTTATGAAGGCGTTGATTCGCGATTAACACACAATATATAGGAATTTACATCGAGTATAAATAAAGAACTAATTTTGAAATTATTCTTTGCACCAAGATGATAATATTTGAATACACATACTATTTAAATACACATAAAAGGAGATATCAGTATGATATGCCCTTTTATATATTTTGTATATAAAAATACATTGTTCTATTGAAATATATTTTCCGCTATTACAACGATTCTGATTAGACCGCAAAAGGTAAGGCATGCGCAGATTCCTGCACAACTCACACAACAAGTATCGGCTTTGAAAATCTTATAAATTCCATGCAAAATGTTTATGTAACTACTTTTAACAACAAACATTAAGTGAATCCTGTATATGATGGCGATAACTTTGTTTCTGCTACTTGCGCCATACAAGTTGCCGCACAATTTAATATCTTACATGAACATGACATGACATATTCTTGAAATTTTGATTCTGCAAAATGCATATCTTTTGCTGAAATAGAATTTTACAATTATAAGTTCTAAGATACTGTAAAAAAATAATATATGAATATATGAATATGTAAATGTATTGTGCAGCATGCCATGCTTTATTTATGCTGCGTTTCTGCTGTTATATTGTGGCATTTCCTCGATCAGGATGTCCAAGATACACTATTATCGAGCAAGATCAACAATTTAATAGAAGATACCAGCTTCCGTTCAACGCAATAGGCAGTAGTGTAAGTCAATTTAAATTGTGCGGCAACTTGTATGGCGCAAGTAGCAGAAACAAAGTTATCGCCATCATATACAGGCTTCACTTAGGCCGGCTTCACACCTTGGCAGAAAAGCAGAAGCATTTAGAAATTAACCAATTACATTCAATTATTCTTCTTACATTTAGTTGTGATTGGTCAATTTTTTAAAATTTAAAGAACAACCCGTTTACAAGGACAGACTTGTGCTATGCATATGCAGCTATGCAAATTTTGTGTGCGATAGTCCTAAAGGTTGGAGTACAGACTCTTGCATAATACATAATGCATAACGCATAAAAGAATAAACCAATAAGAGTCGTTTATTTCTAGTTTGGAGAGAGAAATGAAGAACTTTTAAGCGGGGAGCACAGACTTTTGCATAACGTATAATACATAAAGCATAAGGAGATCAACCAATTAAAGTTCTCCATTTCTCTCTCCAGGTAGGAAATAAAGAACTCTGATTGGTTAATTTCCTTATGCGTTATGTATTACGCGTTATGCAAAAGTCTGTGTCGCGGCCTATAGGGTGAAATCAAACTGAACGGGAATCAACGTGCGGGACAGAGGATGCGTGATGCAAACGGCCGATCATGCGAGATAGAGAAATGCGGAAAGGGGTTGATTGGCTGTTCAAATAACATTTTCTTTATCCCGCACGCTGACTCCCGTATAGCGTAATTCCACCCTAATGCAGCGTCTACAATGAGTAGTGTAAAGTCGTTGTTCTAAAGTCGTACAGCAAATCGACCAATGACAGTTAAGAATACATAAGAAAACTTGACTGTGGTTGGTCAATTTGCTTACGACCTTAGACTACTCATTGTAGATATGACTTTACACTACTCATTGTAGACGCTGCATAAGAGTCAATCCAGACAAACTTGCATAAGAGTGACATCACACGATACGGGAATCAGCGTGCAGGACAGAGGATGCGTGATTCGAACAGCCAATCAGCGCTTTTCCGCATATTTCTATCTCGCATGATTGGATGTTTGAATCACGCATCCTCTGTCCCGCTGAATCCCGGACCGTGTGATTTCACCCTAATGCACAAACATATGTATATGAAAATTGATTGGTCCATAACCTTGTACATAAGGAAATAGATAAATCCATTCTCTTAGCCAGGATCTACAATAGGTTTAGTAAGCTTTAAGCTGTCAGAAAATGAACTATGACAATACATTATTCTCCTCAGCTTCGTCCGTGATTGGTCAATTTTTTAAGGCTTAAAGCTTACTACACCTATTGTAGAACCGGGCTAAGAGAATTGATTGACTTATTTCCATATGCACAAGTTTATGGACCAATTAATTTTCTTATGCGTATGTTTATGCATTATGCAAGTTTGCCTGGATTGACCCATAGGGTGAAATCAAACTGTACGGAAATCAGCGTGCGGGACAAGGGATGCGTGATTCAAACATCCAAATATGCGAAGCAGAGAAATGCGGAAAAGCGCTGTTTGTCTGTTCGAATAACGCATACTCTGTCCCGCACGCTGATTCCCGTACAGTGTAATTTCACCCTAATGGTCAATCCAGATAAACTTGCATAATTCATAACATATGCACAAGAAAATTGATTGATCCATAAACTTGTGCATATGGAAATAGATCAATCCTTTCTCTTGGCCTACAATAGGTGTAATAAACTTTAAGCATTAAAAAATAGACCAATCACAGATGAAGATGAGGAGAATAATTTATTGTCATAGGTCATTTTCTGACAGCTTAAAGCTTACTACACCTATTGTAGATCCTGGCTAATATATGTATTTTTAATTAAAATAGAGAATATTTACGATGTAATATGTGATATGTAAATGGATATTTACTAACTTGCCGACATAAAAAAAGTTTAAAATAAAGATAGTAATAATAAAACGAGATCGGAACGATAATGTTCCTTTTTGGAATATATTCTACGCATGAAAACATACATATTTTTAAAAATTTAACTACACTGAAGATGAGGGCATTATACTGCACATTTACCCTTATTACAGTAACTCTCATATAAAGTCTCTCTTGTAAAAATAAATGCATTAATGCTATTATGCGCTTACACTCAATGGCCTTTTTCTGTAACTTGGACAACTTTGTTTTATTTAGTTTTATACTGCGTTTCAGTAATCAGTTTATTTGAATACTTTACATTAGTTATTTTATTTTGTAAAAGAACGGTAAATTTGGCAAATTGTGTCATAAGATGCGAATGCGAGTACATTGGACAGTATTAATGCAATTAGTTGTATGTATCTATATTAATAAAACTGAAATTTAGATAAGTAAACTTCTACACACCATTATTGTACATGTATTATGTTTTTATCTTTAGAAATCAATTACGTTTTATGTATATATTTATTTTTATTTGTATTAACTTGTTTTTACAAAAATATTTAGGTGAAGAGTAGTATAGATAGGCGGGTTCTAACCCATGGGGCAATGAGCGGGGTGCGGGGCGCGGGGGTTCTCGGAGCGCGCGGGGGTATGACGTCACAGGAGTGGTGGGGATGACGTCACAGGATTGAAAGCGCTTTTATGACCGTCATAAAATTTTTTTTGGTAGACCCAAGTTTGAAATACCTACCCTTGTATTGTATTTTAATAATATGAATAAGGATAAAACTATCTTTTCAAAATTTTTTCGAGCGCCGATCTCGAGCTGCTAAAATTTATAATGTTAAATTTATAATGTTATAAAATAATATTCTTTTTTTGAGAGTGCACATGTGATAGGAATTTTTGCGACGCATAAAGTTTCATTCTTTCACTCACCAGCTTCAGTTTATTACAAGCTGTGTGAGAGAGAAAATCAATATGGATCGAATACAGAAGTGTATTCCTCAGAAATCGGGCAAGGGCGAGGGGTACAAAACATACTTGATACCACCGAATCAATCATCGTCGCGAGTACGTGAGTGTATTCCTCAGAAATCAGACAAGGATGAGAAGTATCAATCCTTAATACCGCCGAGTCAATCATCGTTGCGACCGTGGGAAAAAATGAAAGATTTTATTCATCGAAAATCGGACAAGGGCGATGGGTACAAACCCGCGATACCGCCGAGTCAATCGTCGCGACCGTGGGAGAAAATGAAAGATTATGTTCATAAGAAATCGGTCGAACGCCAAGGGTACCGTCCTCTAACATCGCCAAATTCATCACCGTCGAAGAAGAAATATAGTAAATAAAATTTTCGAGATCTAAGCCATCATCAAAGTAATAAGGTATGTATCCTTTTTTATTTACGAACGCGTTTTATCGAATGCAGTGAATATTCGGAAATTTTTCAAGTACTTTTTTCTTTTTTAGAAAGCGCTGCTGCAGTCGGATCGCCAACCGTAGCTCGAACATCGTCAAGCACTATCTCGCGCAATCTACTACTGATGCTTCAATATTCTTTTAATTTATTTTAAATGTAAAAAATTGTGAAAGGAATAAAAACTAATTATTTCACATTTATAAACGATACATTATTTTGAAAGCGGAGCAAGTACGGGGATACTCCATGGGCATGGGCATACAACTACGGAGAGGGAATCCGTGGGGGAGGGGATGTGTATTAGAGGCCCTACGGCTGTGGGTCCTACAACTGCGTGAAAAATTTCTTCTCGCTCCCACTCACTTTCCACCTTCTCTCGCTCCCACTCGCTTCCCATCTTTTCTCGCTCCATCGCTCGCTTCATCGCTCTCGTTCCCCCATGCATCTCGCGTGCCCACCCATTCGCTCGCTCGCCCGCTCTTTATACGCTTTTTTTATTTTATTCTTTTTTATTCTTTTTTTTTTATTCTTTTATTCTTTTATTATTTTTTCTTATTCTTATTCTTATTATTCTAAAATAGGAAAGGGAAGGGAGGGATAAAAATTAACGATATCACGTATCATATTTTCATTTAAACATTTTTTTTCTTATTTTTCACATACATTTATACATATTTTTCTTACGTACTAAAAACTAAAGCCAACAGCTCACAATCGATGAGCTGATGCTTATTGAAAGCATCACTGACGCGAATCATGTTCGGTACCTCTTTAGGATCCGTCGCAGTGGACGCGATATGCGAAAATTGTGTAAACTTTACATCAACCGAACCAACATTTTTAAATAATTGCTCAAATGCTAAATAGATGCACTGATCCAGATTAAACATGGAGAGCAACGTCGATTCAGTCATCGTCAAACGTACGTTCAAAGATTCGAGACGTACGAGTTTAACATTATTAATCGCACAAGCGCTGATCGTTAGCGGTCCGATGCCCATAGAACTGCTGGTATCCCTATGGTCGTTCCGAAGGAATTTTTGAATGTTCCATCGCTGCTCGTAGAATTTTCTCCACGTTTCGAAAGACAGAATCATCTCGTTTCCACGATTATCTCCCACGACGATCTCCACATAGCTCGGTGGGCCACATTGATGCCAATTTCGAGGAATTTGTATCCCGTGGCTGTTAGCGCGTATCGTCTACTCAGTACACGAACCGCACGGCGGTCCAACGAAATGCTGTAGAAAAATAATGAAATTTGTTTCAAAATAATATAATTTACAATATATAAAATAGGAAGCTCTATACTTACTTGTTAGATTTTTTCTTCTCACACGATAAAGTTTCTTCATCATCCTGAATCGGCACGTAATAGTTCATCGCGCGATTGTTCTCTTCGACGGAGTACATCTTTCTTGGTTACAAGAAGCGATCCGTTGATATATGCGGTTGATGCAACACTGATTGCGTAAAATTATCTGCGTATACGTGACAAAAGTCGACATTTTGAAAGAATAAGGGAGGGGATTAATGTTTTAAGCGCGATCTGGAGGAGGAGATATGTTTATAGAAACGTGTCAAAACCTGAAAAGACGTCGAGAGAAACGTCTCACATACGTCTCGCATACATCGAGAAACATCTCACATACATCTCGCATACATCTCACATACATCTCACATACATCTCACATACATCTCGCATACATCGAGAAACATCTCACATACGTGTCTAATACATCTAGCATACATCGAGAAACATCTCACATACGTCTCGCATACATCGAGAAACATCTCACATACGTCTCACATACATCGAGAAACATCTCACATACATCTCACATACATCTCACATACATCTAACATACATCTCACATACGTCTCACATACATCTCACATACATCTCACATACATCTCACATACGTTTCACATACATCTTACATACATCTCACATACGTCTCACATACATCGAGAAACATCTCACATACATCTCACATACGTGTCTAATACATCTCGCATACATCGAGAAACATCTCACATACGTCTCACATACATCGAGAAACATCTCACATACATCTCACATACATCTAACATACATCTCACATACGTCTCACATACATCTCACATACATCTCACATACATCTCACATACGTTTCACATACATCTTACATACATCTAGCATACATCTAGCATACATCTAACATACATCGAGAAACATCTCACATACGTCTCACATACATCTCACATACATCTCACATACATCTCACATACATCTCACATACATCTCACATACATCGAGGAACATCTCACATACATCTGACATACATCTCACATACATCTAACATACATCTAGCATACATCTCACATACATCTCACATACATCGAGGAACATCTCACATACATCTGACATACATCTCACATACATCTAACATACATCTAGCATACATCGAGAAACATCTCACATACATCTCACATACATCTAGCATACATTTATCATACATCGAGAAATATCGAGTAATTATTAACAGAATATGAGAAACGTCAAAGGAATTAGCAAAACATGAAATAACGTGATTTTACTTTAATAAAACGTGAATTAATATAAAGAACGTAAGTGTTGTATGCGTAATGGGGGAGGGAAGAATAAAATAATCGACAATACATACATGTGTAAATAATATGTGTTTATTTTTTATGGTTATGCCACCAATTAAATAGCTTGAATACATTTTGCATTGCACAATTGGATACATGTTTATGGCAACGTAAAGTATGTGTAGCGTCCATCTTTTTCAACGATTCTACGTCTTCGTAGTGCTCGTCGAGGCTCTCGATGTAGACATCGTCTCTCGCATCGTCCAGGAGCAAATCCCGCAGCCATTCTCGTTTCTCAAGTCCCTTTACGTATACGATGGGTGAGTTTTCGCTCTCCGTCACATCCCGCAACGCCTTTGTAATCATGTCTCTAGCCGTGAAGTACGGAATCGTTCCGTGATCATCGCGCCAATGCAATCCGTGATGTTTCACCTCCAACCAGGATACGTGTTTTCTATCCGCTTTGCTGAGAAAATGCCATGGCTCGGAGCTTCCAAATATATAATGAGTGAGAATATATCCGTCTCTGAGAGCGGCAAATTCTTTCACGACGAAGGAGTTTCTCCCGACGACGAAACCTTGCAGATCCACAAACGTTGGTGTTGACATGGTTGCAGACATGACTGATTTATGTCGAGGAGCGGGAAGTTGTAGATTTTATATCGCTCCCCTCTCCAACGTCATATTTAGGTGATTTTGCGAACAATGTTGGTCAATGGGTTGTACTGAACTACGCAATCGTGCAAGATGAGGCAATAGGCAGTAGTACTTGCAGGTATATTTTCACTGCAATCGAATTCTATGCGTACATCCACAGTGGCGCTCTTGATCGATTCGTTCTGTCGCGAGCAATCAATGACCACAAATGGTCCTTTCGTTAAAAATGTGCCTAGGGTGAAAAGCACTTCTTGGCTCTCGGATCCGTAATAAAAATTACGAAAACGTGAATACATGTCATAAAGCAGAGCGTATCTTTTTTTCTTAAAGTCTAGATTCAGATCATCATATGGATAATAATCAGAATTTAGATAGAGTTTTACGTTGGTCAGGTTACAGTGGTCGAATACGCTAGCATCTTGAGACATGGTATTCTTTCGGCCAGTCTGCAGAGCGAAGACAACGTATCGCGGTTTTTCCAATTGAGTCGCAGTTTTGACGGCCCATGAATGCTTGGTCGTGCTCTGCAGTAGCGGAAACTCATACAGATCCCATGAGCAAAAACCCATGTTGAAGTATCGCCCGCTTTCCAAAGCCCGTAGCATGGACAATTTATTGACTTCATTTAACATAACGTGAGGCATTCGCCACTGTACTTTGAATAATTCGATTTCTGGCTCCGTCGTCGAATCTCCCATGAGGCAATTGTTGTCATTGCGCGATGTATTAGAATCAATTCGTGACGAGCGTTGATAACCACATGTTTGTAATCCTCACAAAATCCCAGCAACATGTAGAGCGGTACGCAAAAATTAAAGTTTCCTTCCGGCATGCTGGATCCAACGTCCCATCCAGCATTTATCAAGATCAATGATTTGTCATACGTTAGCGACGCATAGTTCTTGAGCGTGCTGGCTATTCCAACATTTCTGCTGCGATCAATCTCCACACCATTGAGTTCGTATCGAATTTCGTCAAACATAAATGCTACGCAATTATTTGTAAGAACATTCGCCGCCGACGTGGCCGCCGCCGACGTAGCCGCCGCATCATTATTCTTCTTCTTCAATATTCCTTCGATATATAGAAAACTTTGGCACGGCAACGTGTACAGATCCTGTTGTTGTATAGGTATCCTTATCTCGTCGTTGTATCCGAACGTTGTATTAACGTACGGGTTGTACATGTGAGTCTCGATCTTGATAATGCGATCATCAAAGATCGGTTCACCCTCGATGTTCAAGATGTCAACCATTTTAGATGTTTCGCACGGCGAATCCCAAAGATTTTAAAAATTCAACGTTCGGCGCGTTGAGTTTCTTTTTCTCGCTACAACCGGATGACCGGATATTGCCAAATGTCGATGTTGTTGTTCTCGTGACGATCGCGTTAGCTCTGATGTTCTTTGCGTTTGATTCGTTCAACACGAGCATCTCACGCCCGGGTTATCGCTGTCGCCGTCGCACGTGCAGTCTGACAGTAATCTCCTCTCCTCGAAAATCGAGCAGTCGACCGTTTTGATCGACGACGCGTATCGTTAGATCCGTAATGCTCCGTACGATGATCGGCAGATAAATGATCTGCGCCGGCGTTTCCGATATCTTATATCCTGGTGGCACATTCGGTGAAAATTCATGTATCGTGTGCACGCGCTTGCTGTTGCTGTATGCGCCCGCGGTCACGTTGCATTCTATGCGGATAATGTTCACGTTCATAATGTTAATCGGCATGTCCGACTCGTACCATTTTTGCGGCTGCAATATACGATTTGACGAAAATCCTAGCAGCGATCCTATGTTGTTGGGCTTGTTAAAGTTTACTCTAAAGGCACATTTTATCTCGCTAACCATCGATATGCGTTCGCTGAGACGGTAAATTATAATGTTGCAGGCAACGACGATACTCTTGAACTTCCGAATCCGCCTTAATATGATCTGGAAGTCTATCCCACACATAATCTATGCAATTATAAAACTGCCGTAACAGAACGATCTTTGGTACATAGTTCAATTGTTTAGCGGTTAAATCGCATATGTCACTGTTATCTGACAAAAGCAAAAACATTTCTGAGCGATTTACGATTCCGCGAGACTATAAATAGGCGCGTTCGATTCCGTTCTCTACACAAAAGTGCAAAGAGAAATGAAATTCGTGCGGCAACCGCTGACGATACGTGTCACAAACTACGACGATAGATTGCGGACAATGGGGGACAGAGCAGAGGTGCGAAAACAAGGCGCGATGCTGCCGACCACTGTACGCGCGATCATCTGCGGCCCCTCGAATTGCGGTAAAACCAACGTTTTGATAAGTTTGTTGGAAAGTCCGCACGGCGTGCGTTTCGAGAACGTGTATGTGTACTCAAAGTCGCTGCAGCAGCCAAAGTATCAATATCTGGAGAAGCTACTGACATCGACCGATGAAATTGGCTATTTTACATTCTCCAATAATAGTGACGTCATCCCGCCGAGCGATGCGCGTCCAAACTCGATTTTTGTTTTCGATGACGTTGCGTGCGACAAACAAGATACGGTGAGAGAATACTTCTCGATGGGTAGGCACTCGAGTGTCGACTGTTTCTATCTCTGTCAGACGTATGCGAGAATACCCAAACATCTTATACGCGATAACGCGAACTTGCTGATCCTGTTCAAACAGGATGGGACCAATTTGAAACATGTTTACAACGATCACGTGAATACCGACATGTCGTACAGGGATTTCAGCGCGTTTTGTCACGATTGTTGGCAGCCCGAGTACGGATTCGTAGTGATAGACAAGGACAGTTCGCTCACGAATGGACGATATCGAGAAGGATTTAACATGTTCGCGATACCGTAAAACGATCAGTCGTCGTCGGTACCTTGTCGAGATAAAACATGGCTGAGAGCAACGATACTCGTGAGCGTGAGAAGATCGCGAGGAAGATTGAGAAGACGAGTGAATCGATCCGCAAGAAACATCGCGCCTTGAAGACCGGCAGGATCGAAGACGATATTGCGGTGAAGACACGCTTCAAACCAATTATCGAGCCTCTGCAAAAGATTGTTGAAAATTCTGACACGCGCGTGATAAAGAAAGAACCGCGTGACGACGATGAAACGTTAACCGTCCAGAAGCGTGAGGATGATGCGAAGACAAAGAGGAAACGAGTGTCGGATCGCGCCGCATCGACACCGTATAAAACCTTTCGATTTGAGCCTCCGCTAGACATATCACCGATATCGACGACAACACCAACCGCGACGACAACAGTGGTACAATCACCCGAATTGCTCGCGAGCAACGAGAATGTTTTCGAGACCACGGATAATTCGCTCGTGACAACCATTCGAAAGCAGTTGCAAACGTCGGAGGAGGACCAAGAAATGTTGCGCAATAACTTGCGACCGCTGAGTCAAAAGTACATCGAAGCCGTTCTGAACGACGATCGAAAGAGCGGTTTAGATAACGTGTACGGTGTTCGTCTGAGCAGCGATGGAATGATGCTCGGTAATAAACACATTGACGTAGATAACGATGACAACATAATTATCGATGGCGTGCGATATGTCGGTACACCCGGTCTTTACGAGCTGATATTCAAAAAATTGCCCGATGATGCCGTCTATACGGAGCAAGATGCGCAAAAGTACAAGAGCATACTGCTGACGACGAACGTGCACAGGTACAATTACGATGCGCATGGTCGAATAAAGGGCAACAGAGGATACAAGTACAAATATATAATCGCATCGTTACTATCGATCGAGTCCAAATCTGGAGAAGAATTACCTCGCGCTATGACGTTGAACGACAACGCGATCGATTACGTGCACTGGGACGATCCCAACGAGTTGGTGGATCGTCTACGGTTGCTCGACGCTTCGCACCGAGCCGGTCATAACGCTCACGACAACGAGATGCTGTCCATCATCGAGGAACTTCGTGAGGCTGGTATCATTATAAATTAATCGGAGTATCGTCGAAACGAACCAGTCGATCGACGTCACTTGCATCGAAAAAATGCCCGTCAATAAATTTGGATTGTTTGATCGGAGAAACGATTCATTCGACAACGGCGGCCGGAAGAACGGACTGGTGAGAAGTTACGTGCGGCATAACGCTCTGTGTCGTGTCGGTACGGCGTTTGACGCAAAATCGCGCAAGATTCGCCGCGTAGCACAACCGGAGGCTGACGATGACGCGGCTAATAAACTGTATGTGGAACAGTGCGTTAAAATTTTGAGAGACGAATTTGTCGAGAGACTGATCGCGTTCGAGAAGGACGTGCACGCGTTACGAAATGTGATAAGCGACGCAACCACCGAATCGAAAAGAAAGAACAAAGTTAAATCTTCGCACGTGCCAGTGATCGATGATCGTACCGTTGAAACATGAGTGTCAGTTCGGAGAGGCGACGACTCGTCGAGGAACTGCATGCTCCGGCGAGAAGAAATTTTCCACGAAGACGCGTCATAGTACGAGGATACGATGACTTGTGGCAGGCAGATATCGTCGAGATGCAGCCGTATTCGCGTTTCAACAGAGGCTACCGCTACATACTCACGGTCATCGACGTGTTGAGTAAATACGCGTGGGCCGTGCCGCTCAAGAGCAAAAGCGAGACGGTCGAAGCTGTCGCCAAGATAATTCGAGAGAGATGTCCGAAAAATTTGCAGACTGACAAGGGAAAGGAGTTTTACAACGCTGACGTGCAACGACTCGTGAAGAAATACAACATCAATCATTACTCCACGTATTCGGTATTGAAGGCATCGGTCGTCGAGCGATTCAATCGCACGCTCAAGAATGATATGTGGAAGATGTTTACGCTCAATGGAAACTACAAATGGATCGACGCGCTGCCACGTCTCGTATCAGATTACAACTCGCGAAAACATCGAACGATCGGTATGCGACCCGCCGACGTTACGCCCGCGATCGCCGAAAGACTCTTGGCTACGGTGTACAGCGCTATAAAGATTGCAGGACCGGCAAAGTTCAAAGTAGGCGATTCGGTGCGCGTGAGCAAGTACAAGACCGTTCGAGAAAGGATACACGCCAAATTGGACCACCGAGGTGTTTAAAATCGTTAAAGTGCAGCACACAAATCCTGCGACATACCTGCTCGAGGACTATCTCGGAAAATCTATCGCTGGAGCGTTCTACGAGCACGAGTTGCATCGCGCGGCTGATCCCGACGTGTATCTCGTGGAGAAGGTACTACGCAGGAGAGGCGACGAGGTTTATGTGAAATGGCTAGGATTCGATGGATCGCACAATTCGTGGATACATAAAGACAATGTGATTTAATTTTCGTTTATTCAACATATGTAAAATGTATGCAATATAAAATGTATACAATATATAACAATATGAAATGTATACAATATATAAAATATATGAGATATATGAGATATACAAAAGTGATTATTAATATCCCTTACGTAGTAATATTACAAAGGTATAACAATATAAAATGATGTGTAAAAAAATACAAAAGTGATTATTAATATTCCTTGCGTAGTAATATATTACAAAGGTATTCTATAATGCCCCCATGGCAGAGTATCGGTCGATTCTGGTACGATATACCGCTTGTCGTCGTACGGACTCAGAGCGATTTTCTTTTCGGACACTGTATAAACTTCGTGCAGCTTGGATCTTATGCACGATTGCTGCCGCGTCATTTCGATCTCATCGTTGAGACACCGCGTGTAATCGTTGAACGTTATCGTTCGCGCTACAACGTTACTTTTGACGCCTTTCGCCTTTTTGGTGTCCTTCTTTCCATCTACTCGCAAAGCGTACATCTTCGCTCTGAGCCCGACGAATTCTGTCATTATTGCGCCATTATTTTCATCCTTCATTAATCCTGGCACCTTCTTGTTCGCAAGCGGTATACCGTACACATTATCAGCGGGATAATCGCTCGTATCGAATCTGTCTATATCGTGTTTCATATGCGTGTAAATATCCTCGCACTCGATATGGTAAATTAGACTGTCAGTGTCGGTGTACATTATTTTACACGCGCCTCGATGTAAAGGTTGCATATACTCGTGGTGAAAATCGTACAAACAGACCTTGGATATGTCGAGGATACACATAAATCGGTTTGTCGAATACCACCTCGAGTTTACGCATCTCGATAGCGACCAGATTTTCGGAAAAAATGCTTCGACTGTGGAAATTCGGTTTCGCGATCAGAGCTTCCACGCCGTAGCGTCCATCCCATTTCGTTAATAATTTCACATCGACGTGATTACGAAAATTTTCCATAGTTTTACCGAATACAGCGTTGTTCATTAATTTATACAAGTTTTTTTCGAAATCATTTTTTGCGAGTGTTCTAAATATCGTATTCAATTCGATGTATTTACGGAGCCATGGAGATTGAGCGAATTGTAGCACGCGGTAAATTTTCGTGACGCGAAGACCGTGACGTGTACACTGCTGCAGGTTACGATTATGTATGACGTATCGTTTCTTATCATATAACGTTGCAAGTAGCTTATCTTGCCTCTTGCCGGGCGGCTTATCGCGCGCCGGACAGAAAGGTAGGTCAGTGTATCTGTCGTGAAGATGTTGCGGATATTCGAGATCGACCTCGAGAATGTAACCCGTGGGCGAATCCTGAGCAATCGCGCTGTAATCAAAATTTGCTGCATCGTCGACCCATTGAAAATTGGCGTAGGGCAATGGCTGACACATCGCCCAACCGTACAGATTATTAACATCAAAGTACATTAAATATGAGGAAAGTTTCGATGGGTCGTACGACTGCATGTACTTGTTGTTGGCTCGAGCATATCTATTGGAACATTGGCTCAGACCGCCGCGTATACCGCGCTCGATAAACATAACCATATCAATATCTGTGAGCAATTCGAATTTGACGTGTGTATGTTTCAACATGGCGTCCCATGTAAAACCGGGTAAGGTGTAGTAGTACGCGGGATCGAGTCGTCCGTAACTCGTGATGCAACTATCACGAAAATTTTCAAATATATCGGCCAACAACAAGACATCGGTTTTCAAATATAAATCGCTGTATTCGCCCAGGGTTCGAATGGAGAACCGTTGCCATATGTTCGCGGCGTGCGCGTAATCGCCGTCGGATACAGTGTCGCCGGTCAACAAGCTGTAAAATGATTCGCGCGGCGGTAGACACGTGTCATCCAATTTCTCGATGCAATCCACGTATTCGTATGGAAAGACACCTTTCCGCGTCAACAATTCGAATCTTCGTTTGATAGATTTGTGAAATTTGAACGTAGAATTTTTAATTTATCCCGGCTGAGAAATGATGCCAATTTTTCGAGACTGGTGGTGAGAAATTTATATGAATCGATAAACCTTAATTTCATGTATTTTCGCAATTCAGATGTATCGTCTCCAACATATTTTGTAAAGGAGATGTATTTCTCCTTAGTTATTGGAAGCAATTCTACGTTTCCTTCGTACGCTGTAGCAATTTCTTTGATAATAAAATGTGAGTCGTAGCCTGATAAGTTGTGGAAGACTATGGGGATGGTATACGAATCTTTATAATTCAAATTACAGCTCGAATGCGCGGGACCTCTGTATCGTCCTGTCAGGTGACAATGATCGCGCACTCTTTTGTCATCTGGCGCGAACGGTTTCTCGCATATATGACAATGTGTAGCATTACGGTATGCTATCCATTGTTGCTTCGGTAAGATCTCCATGGGGACATTCGCGGATAGAATACCCTTTACGCGATGTGCCAAACATTTTAATTCCTCTGCGAACCACGCGATACAATTCTTATCGCGATAACACCGGTACGCGGATAACGATTCGTCGATCGAGCAACGCACGTAATATGCGATGCTGAATGCCTGATGGTGGTGTTGATGTGCTGCCGAGTCCGTTTTTTCCAGCGTGCACTCTAGATCGGCGTATACTACAAATGGCATTCGTTCCTTCCTACCGTAATTTTTGAATGCCAACCATTTGAAGTCATCGCTCGGGAGTCGGATGGCGCAATCGTTCATCTGTTGACAATCGATGCTGTGAGCCTCCAACTTGTCGCTTGAATGGAAGTAATGCAAGCATCTGGAATTTTATTATTCATTTATATTATTCATTTATAAGCATATTGCGCAAACTTGTATACGTACCGATCGCAGAAGAACTTCTTGTGTTGTTTTTTGCTCACTTGTGAGCTCACGAGACGGGACAAGTTCTTAATACAGGCAAA
Source organism: Tetramorium bicarinatum (assembly GCA_928718305.1). Classification (NCBI taxonomy): domain Eukaryota; kingdom Metazoa; phylum Arthropoda; class Insecta; order Hymenoptera; family Formicidae; genus Tetramorium; species Tetramorium bicarinatum. Next base: position 14,103,820 of record OV788326.1, on the reverse strand, counting down.
GTGTCCCGCGTCGTCGTCTTCCTGCACGTACAATAGGTTTACATGTCTCTCCCTCTTCCGATCGGTGAGTCGTATCGGTAGAATCACCTTTTCTTCTATCCCGTACACGTTGATTGATATATCATTGCATTGTTCAAACTTTTTTATTTGATTCAATGACATTGGAAAATCAATGTCTTTAATATTGAACACGGTCGTGTAATGCGGATACGACGATTCTCGTTCCGCGTGTGTTTCGGCTGGGTGCAAAGCAGCGACCACCGACCACGCGAAACACGCATTGTCTTTAGACCGCACATTGATTATCGCTCCCTTAAATTTTATTTCTCGCGGTAATTCAATATAACACCCCGCGTGCAATGGGTTATATTTATTCACATTAATTGTAAGATTAAGAATTCGCGACAACGCCCAGCCACTGTCGCGTTCCTGAAATTCTTCGAGCGACGCCAGAGTAGGCTCGATAACGCGCTGTTCGTACCACTCACGCAAATCGGATGTATTAAAAAGTTCACAGTTACGCGTATTAATACTTTTGTTTGCGCGTTTGTCACCAGTAACAAATTCCCCGTTGAAAATGGTGTTTACTTTAACGCTGTTGCGCACTCTTAAAATGTCTCGTACGCGCTCGAGCACTATGTCACCAGTGTCTTCCAAAAATTGACGCGGCTCGATATAGTCCGCGTTAATCACCGCACCAGTCAGAAGACGATTTTCAAACGCGGTATCGATTTCTCGCCAAAACGAGTCTCTTCGCGCTGTTATTCTCATAGTCACCACCACCACCGAAATGTGTAAATCGTCTTTCCAGTTGATTTTTTTACACCCGCGAGTCGCGCGATGCTCGCCACCAAAGATTGTCTGTGTCCGATCGAGAGCCGCGGACGCTTGACCCGACTTTGTTCTTCGAGCCGTTCCACGCACTCGTCGCATCGCTGAGCCCACGTGAAATAATCGCCCAAAGTTGTGACTTGTCTGGATTGCTCCAGCAAGTTGCGTTCGAGTAGCTTGAATTGTTCCATATTTTATTATATTACATCACATTCCTCGGTCGAACACTTGCACGTAACTCGTTTACACGATACGCAATAGCGTTCATTGTCCTGAACGTGATAATGCCAGGATCTAAAGTCTCTATAATGAATCCCGACACCTTTATATTTTCTGTGCAATTCCCGCTCTTCAGCCTCAAACTCGCGCCACGCCGTTAAAGCGTTCGGATCTTCCCATCGATCATAACTCGAATAACATAAATTGTCTATTGCTATTAACTCAACGCACTTGCCGATGCCTGCAGGGAACGTAATAAACAGAGCATTAATACATTTAACACTTTCAAACATTTCTTCCACATGTTTCATTTTCGTTTTTTCATCTGCTTTTTCATTCTGTGATACATCACAGACTTCTTTCAGCGCTCGTCTGTGCACTCTCCGCTTCGCGCTATATGTCCAGCGTTCTCCAAAGAGATTCCACAGACCGCTCTCAACTTCAACACCCTGCCTCACGAAGCGGCCACTGGTTCCGCGTATGCCGAGTTCTCGATTCCGTAAAAACTGTATCGGAGATATCACACGCGTTGCTTCTTTTTCTTCCAGAGCTTCATAAATGTCTTCTAAATACAACCATTCATCCATATTGCCCACACTTATAAATGTTCATTGTGAGCAAATTGGACACAAGTCGCGTGGAATTGTTACAGACATTTCACGTTCACAAATCTATCGTTGCAAGCATGGAGATTCATATACTGTCAAAGCACCTACTGAGATCTCGCGCGCTTCCGGACCGATTTTATACCTTCATTTTTCTCTTTCTAACTAACTAACACCGATTATCGCAAAAGTCTTCTTGGAAGAATAATATGGTGATCGTTAGGGGGTGGTTTCGCGGAGTCGCCGCTACTTATCAAAGGATTGCTTGCAGGTCCATGCAAGTCAACCTCGATATCATAACATTAGCGACCAGATATCGGCGCTCGAAAGGGGTAGAATCATATTATTTTGTTTCAGTCAGATTTGTTTAATCTTAGGGGTAGAATTATGTTTCAGAAAGTCTTCCGGGGTATGTTAGATATCTTATCGCGTCATAGCAGCCTGGTATCGGCGCTCAAAAGAATCATGTTTCGCAGATTTGTTTATTCTTAGGGGTAGAATTATGTTTCATAATCTTATCAAAAGTCTTCCTGGAAATTGGGGGTGAGGGGGTGCGACAAGGGTTGTATCGCCGATAGCGGCTGGATCATGTAGAATTATGTTTCAGTCATATCAAAAGTCTTCCTGGAAATTGGGGGTGAGGGGGTGCGACAAGGGTTGTATCGCCGATAGCGGCTGGATCATGTAGAATTATGTTTCAGTCATATCAAAAGTCTTCCTGGAAATTGGTGGTGAGGGGGTGCGACAAGGGTTGTATCGCCGATAGCGGTTGGATCATGTATCGGTTTTGATGACCGAGCAACCCCTTCCCGCGTGACGTCATACCCCCTCGCCCGCGGAATACCCTCTCGCCCCGCTCCCCCCCGGAGGACCTGGATCGAAACCGGCCTAGTATAACTACTGATGATTTTGAAAAAAATCCTTTGCATTTACCACAAGGTAAGAAATCACTTGCGGTTCTGTGCCATTCTTTGTTTGGCCGTCTACAGACAATCAGTTCTCCGCTGTTTATCTCTTTCTTAGTGTTAAACTGAAAATTTTCATTTCGTCAAATAATTTCTATTATTTTCTTTCTTTCACAGTTTTCCTTAGATAATACACTAAATTTTTTAACTTCTTCTTCATTAGAATGCACAGTTTCTAAATGACGTGCTATCTTACTCTGTAGTTTTTTACAGTAGTAACAACAATTTCTTTTTGAATGTGTTTGTTTTCCTGACGATTCTGTGACATACATTTCAGTATCGTTACACGTTTTTGTTCCTGATGAATGTGGATTAGATACGTCCAGACAACTAGATGTATTGGATTTATTAACAGAGACATTTTTCTTATTATTTTTTGTATTATTGTCTTCCTCATCCGAATAAACTGATGAAGTTTCACTTGTGTGTGAAGGAATATATTCAGAAGCTAAAATATCAAATTACGAGTCAAAAATGAGATAATATGTCGTATTTATTGAAAACCCTATTTATCAAGTACTGTTTACTATGTTGAAGGAAAAATAAAAATAAATATCAATAAAAATTTTATACTATCTACTACTATAAAAAAAATTTTTAATACAAAATGTTTATTTTTTTATACTTAAAAGAACATAAACAAATTCTTGCAGGTTGTTATATGTATATCCCATAGTGTTATTCCCAAATGTTTTAAAAACACTTTTTGTTAATTGAGATAATAACAACATTGATAAAGGTAATAAAATTAAGTAAAAATGAAAAAGTATAATAAGAAAGAAAATTGAATATACACGACGGCATTTAAAATCCACGAGTGCATTAACATACTCACAGCTATCTTTATCACAATTATCTTCATCACAGTTATCTTTATCACAGTTATCCTTATTAGTATTGGTTCTTGTTTTTTCAACTAATACGTCTAATGTTTCTTGAGAATCAGATTGTTCCAATATTGTACTTTCAATGTTTTTAAAACATAAGTCAGTGGACAATATATTATTATCCATCGTAACTAATACGTCTAATGTTTCTTGAGAATCAGATTGTTCCAATACTGTACTTTCAATGTTTTTAAAACATAAATCAGTGGACAATATATTATTATCCATCGTATCCATTTGTAATATGCAATTTGGAAGATCATTTGCGAGAATCATACCTAAATATATACAAAATATCAATACCATCAATTTATAATGCTAGCTTTTGAGATCAAAATCAAATAGACTCGTTTTTAACTTGATAAATCTAGCAAATTTTATTGTATTATTCACAATGTTTCGATCAGACGCTTCCTGGTCCTTCTCAAGTAGATCTACAATCAATATAATCGAATGAAAACTGATATCAATTATAACGTACCTTAATTGGACAAGGCAAAAGTAATTACATAAGTAGTCAAAAAATTAAAATGTCAAATACAGCTTTTTGGGATCCGTGTTAGAAAGCACATCTACACAGCATCACATCTCACAGTAGAAAGAGATTGATCGACAAGACTCAAAGTCAGATTTATAAGAACAAAACATACAAACGAAAACAGAAAAAATATAAATAATTATGTTTTAGGTCAATCTTTTTATTCTATCATATATCGATCTCTTTCTACAGTTAGAGGTATTACAACAGACTGAGGTACGTTATAATTGATATAAGTTTTTATTTGATTGTATTGTAGATCCACTTGAGAACGACCAGAAAGCGTCTGGTCGAAACGTTGTGAATAATACAATAAAGTTTGCTAGATTTGTCAAGTTAACGGGTCTATTTAATTTTGATATACAAAATAGTTAAAGAAAATATTAATATCTCTTATAAAAATTTACTACCATTAAATTAGCCAATCATCAATTTTTTTCAAGTATTTCGAGCATTAAGAACACTAAGAACAATAAGATTAATTACATATTTTCAGTACTAAAAGTTTTTAAAATCAGTAGTAGACAGTCTATTGTCGATCGTATCTATTTGTAGTGCACAATTTAGAATGTCATTTGTACACAAAACAGTAAAGAAAGTACTAATATCTCTAATAAAATTCAATAGTGATATTAAATTAATTCGTCATTAATTTTTTTTAATATTAAGAATATTAAGAATTAATTAAAAACAACACTGATAACAGTATCTTTAATACTAAAAATAAGTAATTGATCACAAATCAATTTAATATTGCTAGGATTATACTTTTGTAAGGAATATGCGATGTACTAATGTCAGTATAAAATAATAAATTAATAAAGTTATTGTAAAATTCAAAGAATATAAATAATATTGACAAAACTAGCAAAAACATAAAAAATGCTGTCAAAATAGTCGTAAAATGGATATCAAATTTGAGATGTGTAAAATATTCTAAACTAAGTAAATTAAGCTAAACTGAAAGAATGTAACGAGAAAGAAGATTGAATAGTACGGCGCGGCGTTTAACATCTACAAGAATGTAATAAACGTACTTACAGATATCTTTATCAGTATTGGCTCTTGTTTTCTCAACATTAGTTGAGAAGTTAATATCTAATGTTTCTTGAGTATTAGATTTATCTAACATTTTTTCTTCAATATTTTCAGAACATAAATCAGGGAATAAGCTATTGTTATTCGTTGTATCCATTTGTAGTGCACAATTTGGAATGTCATTTGAAACAAATATATCTAAATATATACAAAAAACAATAAAGAAAATATTATCTTTCATAAAATTCAATAGTGGTATTAAATTAACTCGTCATTAATTTTTTAATATTAAAAACAACATTGATAACAGTACCCTTAATATTATAAAAATAAGTAATTGATGACAAATGAATTGCCAGGATTATATTTCTATAAGAAATATACGATGTACTAATGTCATTATAAAGTAATAAATTATTAATGTTGTAAAATTCAAAGAATATAATATTGACAAAGTTAGTAAAGACAAAAAAATACTGTTAAAATAGCCGTAAAATGGATATCAAATTTGAGATGTGTAAAATATTCTAAACTAAATATATTAAGCTAAAATGAAAGAATGTAACGAGAAAGAAGACTGAATAGTATGGCGCGGCGTTTAACATCTACGAGAATATCAATGTAATAAGCATACTTACAGATATCTTTATCAGTATTGGCTCTTGTTTTCTCAACGTTAGTTGAGAAGTCAATGTCTAATGTTTCTTGAATATTAGATTTATCTAACATTGTTTTTTCAATGTTTTCAGAACGTAAATCAGGAAACAAGCTATTGTTATTCGTCGTATCCATTTGTAGTGTACAATTTGGAATGTCATTTGTGAAGATCATATCTAAATATATACAAAACAGTTAAAGTAAATACCAATATCTCTAATAAAAATTCAATACTGGCATTAAATTGATACTTTATTATTTTTTTTTTGGAGTATTAAAAGCACTAATAACACTACTTTTAATATTAAGAATAAGTAATTGATTACAGATTAACTTAATATTAATTATTAGGATTAAATTTTTATAAGGGATATATTAATGTCATTATATGAAATGAAAAATTAATGAAGTTATTATAAAATAAAAAAAATATTAATAATTAATGAAATTAATAAAAATAAGAAAACAAGATAAAAGTCGAAATAATCGAAAAATGGATATTAAATTTCAGATGTATAAAATAATCGAACCTAACTTAACTTATATTAAGATAAAATTAAAAAGCAAGTAGAATAAAATGTATGCTTTATACAAATAAATCGATATTTCTTTAGACTTTTACAATATTTTCTCATAATAGATTTAAATTTTCTTACTTGGGAAATTATTTTTCTCAGATGCATTTTCTGGTTTTTTTTTAATGTGCAACTGTTCACTGACTATTTTTATTTGCTTGAGTTTGAGTATTTCAGATTTAATTATTCGAGGTTTTTGTCGACTTGTAAGTGTTTTATATTTGCAGATATTTATAGCTTGCAATTTCACTCTAGGAATATTACAGTTTAGATTTTTCTTTATTGTAGAAAGGTGCTTCATATTTCCTATAAATATATAAAAAATAATATTAAATTAATTAAATTAAATAATATTTTGTATCTCTTTTATCACACATTGTCAGAAACATTACAGACGAAATATTAATATAAAAATTATGATGAATCTTATAGTAACAATAAGGTTAGGTATAAAAACATACCGTTAATAGCCAGTATGCATGCCTTTTTTCGCAATTTTGATTTCTTTAACATGCAATTATTGCCTTTTCTATCATAAATATTATTTAACGAACACACATGCTATGTGCCATCGGAAAGTATCACTAAAGCAAACATTATTAGTTTTACGACGTTTTTCGTAAGTCTTAATGAATATTATTATCACAATGGACACTTCTACCACTTTTATGAATTGCACTAATTAGATTATATTGATCTGTGCTGTAATTCGAGAAATTTATATGCTCAATCTCACGCAACGTTTTATCATGCTGATCTACACTGGTATGTAATTTCCCGCGAAATAATTCCTTAATTCAGTTGGTTCTTGCTTTTAGTTCCTTGAGACCGAGTATATGTATGTATGTACATACATACATGCACAGGCGAGCATAAAGGCCGTTCTACATTAGTCATAAGCGATTTGCGACAACCAATGAGTGTTGCTTTTCTCTCTAAAGTTCAACACTCATTGGTTGTCACAAGTCGGCGACTAATGTAGAACGGCCTTAAGGACTATCGCACACAGAATTGCATAGCCACAAATGCATATCATAAGACCATATTAGTCCAATGAGCATTGAGTATAAATCAATATCGCAACTTAATGCTCAATTTTTATGCAAGTTTGGCTGCATTCCGATATTCAGTACTGCTAGTACTGCAAATCTATAGTTCATGTCACGCACATTATAGATTTTCAGTACTGGCAGAATTTTAGAACACAGCCTTTGTCTGGATTGATCCTAAGAGTGCCGTCACATGCAGCGTAACTTGCGTAAGCTTAACTTGCGTATTCTAGTAAGCCTGGGTCTTAGACCGGATCTACAATAGGTGTAGTAAGCTTTAAGCTTTAAGAAATTGACCAATGACAATCATTTTTCTCCTTATCTTCGTCTGTGATTGGTCAATATTTTAAGGCTTAAAGCTTATACACCTATTGTAGATCCGGAATTACAATAAATGTAATAAGCTGTAAACCTTAAAAAAGTGACCAATCACAGACGAAGATGAGGAGAATAATGTATTGTCCTAGGTCATTTTCTGACAGCTTAAAGCTTACTACACCTATTGTAGATCCTGGCTAAGAGAATGGATTGATTTATTTGCTTATGCACAAGTTTATGGACCAATCAATTTTCTTATGTATACGTTTATGCATTATGCAAGTTTGTCTGGATTGACTCAGGCCGACTTCACATCTTGGCAGAAAAGCAGAAGCGGAAAAGCAGAAGTCCAATCAGAACTCTCACTCATAGTAGACAGTATGTATTGATATATACCACTACACTACTGTTTACTATGAGTGAGAGTTTTGATTGGGCTTCTGCTTTTCTGCTTCTGCTTTTCTGCCAAGATGTGAAGCCGGCCTTAGGGTGCTTTCACATAGAGCTTGAAGTAACGAAACGGAATTGTTCTGATTGGTTAACCCCATCATTTGCCTTTCCCGTTCCTCTTCCGTTCCGTTATTTCGAACTCCATGTGAAAGCATACTTAGGGTGAAATTACACTGTACGGTAATCAGCATGCGAGACAAAAGATGCGTTATTCGAACAGCCAATCAATGCTTTTCCGCATTTCTTTATCTCGCATGATTGGCGGTTTGAATCATCATCAGTTGAATCTGTCCCGCACGCTGATTCCCGTACAGTTTGACTTCACCCTATGAGTCAATCCAGGCAAACTTGAATAATGCATAAACATGTGCATGAGCAAATTAATTGGTCTATAAACTTATGTATAAGCGAATATATTAATCCATTCTCTTAGCCAGGATCTACAATGACTACGTTAACACGGCACCTTAATCGGGTTTAATAACATCCATAGTTGTAAGGTAAACCAATCACAGCTATTCCATTCTTCTGAAAAATGGTTACGATTGGTCTACCTGACAACTACGGATGTCGTAAAACCCGATTAACGATGCCGTGTAATGGCCCGTCTACAATAAGTCGTAGTGGTAAGGTCGTACAGCAAATCGACCAACGACAGTCAAGAATATTTAAGAAAACTTCATTGTGTTTGGTCGATATGCTTACGATCTTACGACTACGACACATTGTACACAAAGCTTAAACGTAGTCAATAGGTGTAGTAAGCTTTAAAAAATTTACCTAAAAAATAAATTATTCTCCTCAACTTCGTCTATGATTGGTCAATTTTTAAGGCTTAAAGCTTACTATTCCTATTGTAGATCCGGGCTAAGAGAATGGATTGACCTATTTCCATATGCACAAGATTTTGGACCAATCAATTTTCTTAAGCATATGTTTATGCATTATTCAAGTTTGCCTGGGTTGACCCATAGGGTGAAATCAAACTGTACGGAAATCAGCGTGCGGGATAGAGGATGCGCGATTCAAACCGCCAATTCGAGATAGAGAAATGAGGAAAGACGTTGATTGGCTGTTCGAATAACATTTCCTCTGTCCCGCACGCTGATTCCCGTATAGTTTGATTTCACCCTATGGGTCAACCCAAGCAAACTTGAATAATGCATAAACATATGATTAAGAAAATTGATTGGTCCATGAACCTGTGCATATGGAAATAGGTCAATCCATTCTCTTAGTCCGGATCTACAATAGGTATAGTGAGATTTAAGCTTTAAAAAATTGACCAATCACAGAAGAAGTGGACTAGAATAATTTATTTTCATAGGTCATTTTCTGACAGCTTAAAGCTTACTACACTTATTGTATATCCTAGCTAAGGGTTTGGATCTATTTCCTTATACACAAGTTTATAGACCAATCAATTTTCATATCCATATGTTTACGCATTATGCAAGTTTGTCTGGGTTGACTCTAAAGGTACCTTTTCACGCTGACGCTCGATGCTCGTTTTCAGCGTCAAAAGACGTCACGTGACCAAAAATAAATATACCGATTCGTCATTTTTGGTCTGACGTCTTTTGACGCTGAAAATGAGCGTCGAGCGTCAGCGTGAAAAGGTACTTTTAGGGTGAAATTACACTGTACGGGAATCAACGTGCGGGATAGAGGAAATGTTATTCGAACAGCCAATCAACGCCTTTCCGCATTTCTTTATCTCGCATGATTGGCTGTTTGAATCGCGCATCCTCTGTCTCGCACGCTGATTCCCGTACAGTTTAATTTCACCTTATAGGTCAACCCAGGTAACTTGAATAATGCATAAACATATGCTTAAGAAAATTGATTGGTCCATGAACTTGTGCATATGGAAATAGATCAATCTATTCTCTTAGTCCGGATCTACAATAGCTATAGTGAGCTTTAAGCTCTAAAAAATTGACCAATCACAGAAGAAGTGGACTAGAATAATTTATTGTCATAGGTCACTTTGTGACAGCTTAAAGCTTACTATACCTATTGTAGATCCTGTTTAAGAGAATGGATTGATCTATTTCTTTATACACAAGTTTATGGACCAATCAATTTTCATATCCATATGTTTATGCATTATGCAAGTTTGTCTGGATTGACTCTTAAGCCGGCTTCACACCTTGGCAGAAAAGCAGAAGCAGAAAAGCAGAAGCCCAATCAAAACTCTCACTCATAGTAAGTGTAGTGGTATATATCAATACATACTGTCTGCTCAATTTCTTACGATTACGGTTACGGAAATGTACGTGTGATGGCCTTTTTAGTCTGAGATTTCATACATCCGACAATAACCTTGTTTACTTCTAACCGTCCAATCTCGATTCACTCTGAAATGAAGTGAAATTTCTTGGGCGTAAGTGAGCTCCTTAACATTTTACTTTCATTCTGCTCTTCACCGACGTAAGACCAATTCGGTGTAAAAGTTACTCTAAATCCAATTTACTCCAGAGTAATCGGGATTGGACGGTTGAATGTAAACAACATCAATGTCGTTGTCGGATGTATGAAATCTCAACCTTAAACCCATTCTATAATTGTTGCAAATTGCCAGTTGCTTTTTGAAACAACCAATGATTATCAAGCTCTACAGGATATCCCATTTTAAAAAACGTACTTCGATAATTCTTCAACGAAGCATTTTCAGCAAAAATGTTTTAGAGAAAAGTTGTATGGTTTCAAGGGAGACATAAGATGGTGTCATTAATTTGATGAATGTTGAATAGTTACTTAAAGATCACGTGAAAGTCACCTTCAATTTTTAAATGGCACCCTCAATTTTTCAGTAATAGTTTTGAAACTCGAGGCACGATTAAGAAATTTTGATGTTAATCGCACATTTTGTATGCGACTCGCGCAAAATTTTAAAACATTTAACATAAATTGATATTTATGATGTAGTCCTCAAAATAATCAATATGTCTAATAGAACTTCGAGGACGGTCCTTAATGTACACAGGGAAAATGTGTCCCCAAAATATACAATTCTAATAGAATAATAATTTTGGGGACGTCCTTAAAATATACAATTTGTATATAAAACTTTGAGGACGGACCCCAAAAGTCCCCGAAGTAGTCAATGCGTATCAAGATTTGTCCCTTAAGTCTACGATTAACATATATATATATATATATATATATATATATATATATATATACACATATACATATACATACATACAGGGTGTCCCACAATGAATGGCCAACCCGTCGATGGTACATAGTTTGCATACTGAATAGAAAAGTGGGCGGCGGCTCGCCGCTCCTGCTGCCATTGCCGTTCTCGCGTCTCCCACACCGCGCTGTCTATCCCTTCTTCCGATTTTTAACAATTAATAACTCGATTAATATTGTGATATTCGTAAAATGGTATAAGACTTTTCTATTCAGTGTGATGCAAACTATGTACCATCGACGGGTTGGCCATTCATTGTGGGACACCCTGTATATATAGGAGTATAATTAAATATAATTCATATCGACACGTATAAAATGCTTACTTATGTACATGTCACGATATTTATCGTTCGATAATTCGATAAATTCTCTGTGCGTCTTTTTTAATCAGACTGCTAAGGACCTGAGCAGAACTGACTAACTTGTGATTTTAAGATAAAATTTTACTATTTATGTTTTTGTCTCAAGCATAATAACTATCTTGTCCTAAATCTGAATACGATAATAACGTTTGTACGGAAAAGATGTATGCATATAAACACATGTATTGCGGATCAGCTTAGGATCCGCGAGCGTAAGTTCGGCATACCCGGTTAGCGCGAGCGTTCGACCGCAGTGGCAGCACCCCCCGATGGGGTGATCGCGAGCGCGTAACGAGACAAATCGATTATCGAAATATACGCGTCGATGGATGACGCGTCTGTGCATTATAATATCTCAAGCACGCCATTGTTCATGATCAAGATATCGCTCTCGTGGTCAGGACGTCGAACCGATCGAACGTGCTCCCGACACTTCGGGACAGTTTTATTATCTCGGGCCTTCACGCGGACCAAGTCGCGAGTGAAGTGACGAATAGTGTCTGTATCGCTCTCGGCGCTCCCTGAATCTACGAGCAGTCACGTCTAAGGAACCTTTATCTCGCCGTAACGAAAACGGCGATCGGAAGTCACGCTTGATACACTGGTGCGATTAATACCACGCTTATGCAGTGAATACGTGCTCTTGTACAACGCTCATGTCGTCGAATGCTCATGTTATCGAACTCTAGCCCGTGTCGTTAATAGTGCTAGCGCAGCAAGATATCCACTCGAGCTGTAAGATATCCGCTCGCGCCTCAAGATTTCCGATCAACGAGTTTAACGTAACTTAGACATTCGCAACTGTAATAACGGTTCTAATGCCCGTTGTTACACGATCTTATCGATAACACGCTCGTACAGCATGCGCGCTTCGTCAGGCCTTCGTGTTCTATCAAGGACGTCTCAAGTTCATACGCATTCCTGCGTAAGTGCCATCTTCGGCCATCATACAAACAAGTACACGCATTCCTGCGTGAGCGCCGTGTTCGGCCACCAAACAAACAAGTTCACATGCATTCCTGCGTGAGCGCCGTGCTCGACCATCTTAACCATACTATACCTCACATTGTTCGTGTGCGACTCAAGCTTGTTCGCGAATGACTTGTATAAGTGCGAAGCTAGTAAACTGTGATCTGTGTGGTGTTCAAAAATAAAGATTTCATTGTGCTGAGTCTGTCACATGTTTGCCTCCTCGAGTTATTTGATCCGGAACTATCTCTAATCACAATTACTTAAGCGCACCATTCGGAACGCTAACCTGCCTCGTCCTTTCGCCATTCAACGCGATCGCGTACAAGGCACACGCCGGTCTTACAAGCCGGGTTGCGCGATCGCCGCGCGAACAACATGAACAAGTAACAATTTTACTCTATGAATGCTAATTATAATGAATATTTTAATAATATTTATGATACAATACTTTTAACTTTTGTTTAAGGAATAAAAAATTTAATCAACCATTGTTTGGAATCGCGTAGCGTTCGCGAGACGGTAACGTCGAGCCGTTACCCGCGCATGCGACCACGTGGCCATGTGTCGTCGACCGCCTATCGCGTCGCCGATGACGTGCTCGGCGTCCAATGAGAGCCACTTGATGCTCGAATGTTAGCAAAAATCGGCTCTTCAAATGTTAGAAAACAAGGAGATTCCTTCTAGAAAGATCCAAATTCCACAAACAACAATTAGCGAAAGGTCATAAGTCGCTGAGATCTTTCTGGAAGGACTCGACTTATAAATAGGGGCTGCTCGATATGAGGAGCGCCTTTTGTCTCGAACTTTCAGACAGAACAAATCGTTATTGCTTATAGTATTTCGGTGCTTTCTCCAAATCCTATTCCCGATTGCTAGAATTCTCGCGCGGTCGTTAAGCGATTCCAGCCTCGCTTCAATATCGTTGCTTGCGAATCTTCATTGACTGTACAAAGTGTAAATAGACTCTTTTCTCGTTATTAAAATTGGTGGTGTCGCTTAGTCCTGTTTTCTTTTCATTTTGTTCTTGTCCGATCCGAACTGTTTTCCTCGCTCTCGCGCACAAACATATTTCGCTTTGCTTGAGGCTCGAACAATCATTCTATGAAATAAAATGTTTGATTTAATAATATTATATGTTTCAATAACCTCGTTACAGTACAATATACAGTAAAATTGTTACTTGTTCATGTGTTTACATATATACATTTCTTCCTTACAAACGGTATTATTGTATTCACATTTACGACATGAGATATGAGACAGTTATTGTGCATTATTTTAGGTAAAGACTTAAATTATAACATTGTCTTGAAATTACAAATCAAGCATTTTTCTTTGGTTTTTAGCAGTAAATTGAAGAAGGATTTGCACATAGAAAATTTAAATTAAATTTCATGAGGTCTATATAATTTATATTGACATAAGTAAGCATATGATGCTTAAGCATGTTTTGATATGAATTATGTGTATTATATGTGTTATGTATATAATATTAAATAAATAAATGTTACATATGTAATTAATAGTATAGTTTTTGTATATTGTATATGTATATGCAAATAATATAATATTTATTATTTCAGATAATCAAGCAATGGACAAGGCGAGCGCTGGTAGCGGAAAGAAAGAAGAAGGGGTACGCTCAATGGGCTCCTCAGCTGGGATACGCACCGGCGGCGCCGTTGATGTATACATCTGCGCCGCAGCCGATGTATACACCGGCGTCGCAATCGGTGTATACACCAGCGGCGCAACCAATTTATACACCGACGCCGCAGCCAATGTATGCGCCGACGCCTCAACCAACGTACCCGTCGACGCAGCAGCCGGTGTATCCTCAATCAGGATACGCACTGCCACCGGGGTTCTCACCGTTCAATTAAAAACAGTGGAAATAATTCAAATGGTACGAGACCTGTCCTGCTGTTAAAGAGCTTGTGACGTGACAGGGTCCGTCACAAGGGCTCGCCTGACCGAACGGGGTTCGAAAGAGGATCGGAGTCGCTCCCGCGGGGCGGGAGAGCGACGGTTCCCCTTATATTGAGTAATTTGGTCGCGTTGCGGCGCGTAATTCACATGTCTCGTATTTGTGGTCCCGCTCACGGACTTATTTCCAGAATACTTATTATTTTTCGACTTGACAGGGAAGTGAGAGACGGCTGGAGTGGTGCGCGCGTGTACGAATGTACAAGGAAGGAAGGAGCGAAGGAGCAGCGGAGTCGGCAGGACAAGGGCGAGGGCGGAGGAAAGGCGGAATTGGCGAGGCGATGGGGAGTCAAAGCGGAGGAGTGCGGGACGAGGCGTAGGGCGAGGGCCTCTCCCTGAGCGACTGGCGTACCTTGGGAATCCCGGAGCACGGGCGAGTGGAGGGTCGCAGGCCGGAGGACGCTCCGGAAGGGCCCCACTGATAAAGAGCAACCCCCCGCCGAGACGAGGAGACGACGACTGTGTGGCGAACCCTGGCCCGGCCAGCCGGGGAATTCGCGCAAGGAGACGCGCCTGATAAGCGGCAAGCAGGATGCACGGGCGTGTACGGACGAGTCAACGAACTTCATTGGTAACGACTGTCTGTTATCGACTGTCATTATCGACCGCCCTTATCAACTGCCCGGGATCCAGGGATGATAATCGATGGAAGATGCTAGGCGCTGGATGGCGCGGAAGCGAAGGGAGGGCCCGACGCTGCGCTAGGAGCGTCCGGTCTGTCGTGTGAGATGCCGCAAAGTGCGGATCGCCTCCGAGTGTGCCGCATCGCCCGAGCAGCGGAATCGAGGAGCGAGAGGACGATCCGGCGATGACAACCCCGGCGTAACTTGTAAGGCCACCACTCCAGCGCGTCGCGGGAATTATCAAGACCGGGAGCGACAGCCTCGTGATAAAGTCCGCGGGAAAGGACGTAGGGCCGTAAACGAGCGACGGCCAAGGTCACCGGACCGGACGCCGTCGCGAAATAGTTTCGCGGGGAGGCTCGCTGCCCCGGGCTCGGGGATCGTTATCGAGTATGGGGAAATCGCTCGCCGAAAGGCGTCTCACGGGCAGTCGTGATTTCCGCGTGAAAATTCGTTAGAGATATCGTATTTCGAAGCATGCTCGTAGATTCACGCTGTAGGTTCGTGCTCGGATACGCGTAATGACTGTGTTTTCGCGAGGGCGTTATACAGACGCTCTCATATTTGCGTGTTATAGAAAGTTATGATTTCGTGTCTTAATTCAGGTAAATTCGTGATTACGTCGTCGTTGTATTTATAACTGCGTATCTTCGTTATCGTCACTTCATTCCCGCGGTGTAATTTGATATCGGGAGTCGAGCTGTAAATTCGCCCGTATCTTCGCGTTATGAGCCTGTTTGTAATAAGTCACGTAATAGCGTTGTCAGTCCGTCAGTAGATTCGCGTTAGAATTTCGTTAATGTTTTCGAAGAGTATTTCCGTTGAGACTGTCGTGCGGAAAATTTAACAGTGTAGTTGCCTCGCGCCGGCATTATTTAACTCGCGTGGTCGGCGAGAACATATTCCTACAATTCATTATGTTTCTTTTTGATTGGTTAAATATATAAAGTTCTCTCTATTCGTTTCAATTGAGATGCTGATTATTTGCGAAATGTTAGCCTCTCCCGATTTACCCGACTTCCCGTGTATTAATTGAGAGTAGTAACTAATAGCGTGTTGAGTGGCACGGGAATCCGTGCCTGGAGCCCAATTTTGGAAAATCTTGCGCAATATGAATTTCGGCAATCGTTTCGGTTAAATTCGGTCTAAATCTGGACGGACCTCCGCGGGGTCAGGCGGACCCGCGGAAATTCTCGTCGCAATATATATATATATAAATATATATATAAATATAAAAATATATATATATATATATAAATATAAATATATATATATATACTAAGCAACAAAATTAGCGCAACAAAAATTTATACCAAAACTTCACTCAACTTCTAATAACCGTAACTTCGCGAAAACTTATCGTATCTGAACAATTTTTTTTTCATCTTGAAGCTTGAAGTCTCTTTTTTAAAGGGAAATTATCAGATTTTGAGCTTTTCCTGTTCCCTTTTCGTCATCACTTCAAAAGTAAGGGCATGTTTTGTCTGCAAAAATTTTCATAGTTTGACGCCCTCCATGGGGTCCAATGAATTTTTTTCGGAAATTTTATAAAAATTATCGTAAAATTTGAACTTTTCTTTACAAATTAAAAAAAAATTGAGGTCTGTACGATTTTTTTTGGCGAAGTTATGACGTATCAAAATTACCTATGCATTTTAGTCTGTTTATGCCTGTTTGCGCCAGCATTAGCATTACCCAATGCGCACCATGAGGAGGTTGCTGGATTTGCGCATCGCGCGCGCGCGCGTGTGTGCGCGCGCGCGTGCGTGCGTGCGTGCGTGCGTGTGTGCGTGCGTGCGTGTGTGTGTGTGTGCGTGCGTGCGTGCGTGCGTGCGTGCGTGTGTGTGTGTGTGTTTGCGTGTGTCCTGTTGGACGGATGATATAAAAAAAATATTGCATGGAAGAAATGCCTATTTCCATTTAATAATGTGTATTACCTCCTCGTCTTTGAATCACTTCTTGAAGACGTTCGTGCATATTGATGCAGGATCTTATTGCATCCTGAGGAATTTCGTGCCATATGTGCTGTAATGCTATCTCGAGCTGTTGAAGATTAATTGGCAGTCTCTCCAAATTTTGCAGCCTTCTTCCCATCATATCCCACACATGTTCGATGGGATTTAAATCCGGGCTTACTGCTGGATGTGATAGCACCTCAATGTTGTTTTCCTCAATAAAGTCGTGGACAATTCTGGCAGTATGTGGGCGAGCATTGTCATGCATCAAGATGAAATTGCGTCCCATTTCACAACACATCGGAATGACGTGAAGACGCAAAATTTCCTCCACATAGCGGTTCGATGTCAACCCAGGAGGTGGTAAGGTGACAAGATTCGTGCGTCCATACGTCCATATTCCACCCCATACCATGATGGAACCACCACCAAACGCTCAATGCAATTCTGTTCAAAACGATGTCCATTACGACGCCAAACACGAATTCTTCTATCGGAATTGAACAGACAAAACCGTGATTCATCGGTGAATAACACGTTATTCCACTGTCTCGCAGTCCAATTCAAATGAATGCGTGCATATTGTAAACGAGCACGTCTATGAACCATAGATAACATTGGCACTTGAGCACGAGCCCGTGATCTCAGGTTTACTTCGTGCAAACGTCTCCTGACTGTTTGCGTGCTAATCCTTCTATGCGGGAGAACTTCGGTTACAATTTATCGCGCAGATCTTGACGGATTTCGCGTTACTTCATTGACAAGGAGGCGATCTTCTCTAGCTGATGTTACTCGTCTTCGACCTTGTCCTCTTCTTCGACGGAAAATGCCGGTCTCTTGATAACGAGACCAAACTCGAGAAATAGAGGATCGAACACCCATTCTTCTTGCGATATGACTTTGGCTCAATCCTTCTTCCAAAAGAGCAATAACTTGCGCAGCTTGAAGTTCATTCAAGAAAGGCATTGTTGCGACTTTATCATAGTGCTTTCTGAATGAAACTGAATGAATAAGTTTACACAGAGTTGTAGTGCTTTTTAACCTTGACCTTGTAAAAAAATGTAAACACTGTTAACTCAAAGTGCTTTTATTATTGTAGATGATAGTAGTGCAAAACCGCATTCTACAACGTTTCTTTGACTTTTTTATATCATCCGTCCAACAGGACACACGCAAACACACACACGCACAAACACGCACACGCACGCACGCACACACACACACACACACACACACACACACACACACACACACACACACGCACGCACGCACGCACGCGCACACGCGCACGCGCACGCGCGCGCGCGCGCGCGATGCGCAAATCCAGCAACCTCCTCGTGGTGCGCATTGGGTAATGCTAATGCTGGCGTAAACAAGCATAAACAGACTAAAATGCATAGGTAATTTTGATACGTCATAACTTCGCCAAAAAAAATCGTACAGACCTCAATTTTTTTTTAATTTGTAAAGAAAAGTTCAAATTTTACAATAATTTTTATAAAATTTCCGAAAAAAATTCATTGGACCCCATGGAGGGCGTCAAACTATGAAAATTTTTGCAGACAAAACATGCCCTTACTTTTGAAGTGATGACGAAAAGGGAACAGGAGAAGCTCAAAATCTGATAATTTCCCTTTAAAAAAGAGACTTCAAGCTTCAAAATGAAAAAAAAATTGTTTAGATACGATAAGTTTTCGCAAAGTTACGATTATTAGAAGTTGAGTGAAATTTTGGTATAAATTTTTGTTGCGCTAATTTTGTTGCTTAGTGTATATATATATATATATTTGACACAATTTATTATATATATATATATATATATATATATATGTGTGTGTGTATAAATTGTGTCAAATAATTTCATTTTAAACGTATTATTTTCCCTTCTTTCATTTCATGTATAATACTTATCTTAATTTCTTCTTTTCTAGTTCTAACAACAAGATACAATAGGAATTTTATGGGCGTTCTAACGCATCCTGGGTGGTCCTTTTACCTTATCTTTGTTTATAAACATATCAGATTACAACTTTTGTTTATAAACATATCAGATAACAGCGGTATCACATAACGTGATGGGCATAATGTTGCAATAACCCCTAATTTCCAGGAATTTTGCTGGCCGCGGAACGGACCTGCGCAGTATCCCCCCTCCCCCCTCATTTCCAGGAATTTTGATATCGCCGATATTTCGACTATCGTAGATATATGACTGCGGTGCGAAGTACCCCCTCCCTTCTCCCAATTTCCAGGAACTTTATCTTTGTTTATAAACATATCAGATTACAACTGTGTTTATAAACATATCAGAACGTGCACGGACCTGCGTAGTCCTGTGCAGTCCCCCTCCCCCAATTTCCAAGAAGTTTCGGGAACGCGCGTCAGAGGTCTCTCTCGCTTCCACGCGTCGACATCTTTGCTCTCTCTCGCTCCCACGATTTGAAAAAAAGGACTAAACTTATACTCATGGCTTAAGAGACATGTTCCGAAGGAATGAAAATGCGTGTAAATAAATCACATCATGATTTAGATTTTAAAAACTTTTTTATTATTTGTTCTTACATATTCTTTTTTCTTACATACTAAAAATTAGAGCCAACAGCTCGCAATCGACGATGTGATCCTTCTCGAAAGCATCGCTGGCGCGGATCGCATTCGATATCTCGTTTGTATTCATTAATGAAGAAGCGATATGCGAAAACTGTATAAACTGTATAAACTTGGTGACGACCGTCTCGATTATGTTCGATAATGGTTCGAACGTTAAATCGATACATGGATCCAGGGTAAACATAAACATCAACGTCAATTCGGTCATCGACAAACATACGTTCGATTTGAGACGTACGAGTTTAGTACTATTAATCGCGGAAACGCGGATCGTTAGCGGTCCAGCGTCTTTACGGCCGTTCCAAAGTAAATTTGGAATGTTCCATCGTTGCTCGTAGAGTCCCTTCTATGTTTCGAGAGACAATATCAGTTTGTTTCCACGATGATCTTCTATGACAATCTCCACGTAACTCTGCAAACCCACGTTGATTTCAATTTCAAGATACTTGTATCCCGTTGCTGTCAGTGCGTATAAAAAAAAACCTCTTCCAAACCTAAAAAAGAACTCTTGTATTAATTATCTACAAAACTATACCTAAAAAAAACTTTTGTTTAAAACCTAAAAAAAGAACTCTTGTATTAATTACCTTTCTACAAAAAAGGACATTTATTTTTCCTATAAAAAAATGTGATATCAAGAAAGTGCGCCAACTATAAAAATGGATAGTTTCATAAACTAAAACACTTATTTTTTTTCACTAATAGTATTTTAGTAGTAGTATTTTAATATCAATAGGCAGTATTCATAGTCTGATCTTATATATAAAATTGTCTTGAGTTTATCTTCAAATACTAATTATTTCATTGATTACGAAGCATTTGAAGATGAATTCAAAATGATCTTAAAAATAAGATCCGATTATGAATACCGCCTATTGATATTAAAATATGGGCTGCTGTGCGCCGATATAAGGCTGCTGTGCGCCGATATAAAGCTGCTGTGCGCTTACAAAAAACGGTTGTTGTGCAACCATATAAGTAAGAAATAAAGAAGATAATATAAAGCAAACAAGTATTTTTATACAAATAATTATTTTAATACAAATAAAGATTTTTATATATATTTTTACATAAAATATTTAAATAGTACATACATATAAATGTCTTAAACAATCATATTTTGCGCACAGGACTGTAAGAAAATCAAATGCATCTCGTTTAATGTTTATCGAGAAATGTTCTCCTAAATATTGCCGTAATGCACATGTATTCAAATCGCGCATTCTATTTTCATATCGATGCATTATCATCCTTAAAATATCCGATTTATCACATTTAAGCAATGCTTCTCTAATGGTACTTAAATTTAACAGACATTGTAATACTGAATTTGCGTAACATGAAACTTTATCCATATTTTGAAAACCATTTATAATCCAAGTAATATTTTGCCGAGATTTTTTATCTTGACAGGTCTGTTGAATAGAATCAACTACTTTTGACAATACCCATGGAGCATCTTTTACTTTGCGAAAACGTTCTTTTGAAACAGTAATCATTTCTGCTTCTGGTTTGTGGATTTGTCTCAGCCGATTATATTCAATAATGGCTTCTACGTTAGCTTTTACTGCCGAAGGATCGTAGTTAATCAAATACAATCCTTCTAGAGACGTTACTCGTGATAATGCAACGTAAACTTGACCGCAATTAAATATAGAGTTACCTATATCCATAATAGCATTTTGTAAACTTAAACCTTGACTTTTATGAATAGTGATTCCATAACTCAGACACAGTGGAAATTGTTTTCTAATAACGTACGCTCTATCTACCACTTCAAATTTAACGCTCACTCTTTCAATTGAATGTTCTGATCCCGATGGCAAAAGAAGTTTGATTTCTTCTACACGATCGGTAGATGGATCTCGTACAACTGAAATTACTTTAGCTATTGTACCATTCACAAGACCCAAGATAGCATCAATATTACGCCTTATCATCACTTTTGCTCCAATCTTAATTACAATTTCCTTTGAAAGTCCAGCAGTTTTAGAATTATCATCATCATTATTTTACAATACTTTTAATACTTTCTTTTTTACATATGGAATACAATCATATCTTCGGCAACTAATATTATCTCTTTCTCAGTAACGCGATTTAACATTGCAGTATTTAGAACATCACACATATGACAAGTAGGCAATAAACAAACAGCGTCCGACGATAAATCAGTAATAAAATTACATAATTCGTTCAATCTAGATTCAAAGGAATCATCTTTGAAAGATATTTTTCTACTTTCAAGAATCTTACAATCAGATTTTGTCACTAAACCAATACGAATTCTCGACAACAACTGTTTATAAGACTCATCCCCTTGTTGACGCATATTGATCGTCAATTCATCATAATCAAATAATGTGGTCCACAAATTAACAGCATTTAGAGAACCAATATATTTATTAATTTTGTCATTTGACAATCGCACGAAAACGGGATCTTCACGTACAGGAGGTAATTGAAGTAGATCACCAAATAAAAGAATATGCCTTCGACCGAACCAACCATCTTCACAGTCATTAGTATCAAATATTTCAGACATTCGAAGATGTATATACATTAAAATCAAATTAGATATCATTGACACTTCATCAATTACAAGAAGAACAACATCCTTAAGATCTGCTCGTAATACTTTCAACACATGATCAGACAATTGCTTATAGCATATATATGCTTTGAAGTTTGACCATGTTCAACAGGTAACTGAAGCAATCTATGAACTGTCAAACCATCTATATTAAACGCTGCTATGCCAGTAGGTGCTGATACGGCAGTATCTTTATTGAGATTTTGTCTTATCCAGCATTTAATTGTTTTAATTAAGAAACTCTTTCCAGTACCACCTTCTCCGCTAACATATAATCGTAGTACTGAATTATCTGAACTTACAGTATCAATGACTCTATCGAATACTCTTCTTTGATCCGTATTTAATTTTGCTATCATTTCAGACACATCCATCTTCTCATCTATTTTATTACCAAGATCTCTAAAATCTTGCATCGCTTCACCAGCTTCAATATTTTGAACACCTATCGGATTATCAGGGTCATCCTGAGACACATTTTTTTGTGATTCTTCATCTAAACGTTGTTGAACTAATTCATTAACAATTTCATACGCTTTTTGTAATTCTTCTAGTTTTTCGTGATATTGCAATGCATTCGTAAGATGTAATTTTATGTTATGAAATGATTGTGCATAAGTATCACAATTATCTCTAAGATCCTCTAATTTCCGCCATGGTTTAAACATAAGCAATAAAGAAAAGAAATAGTCTTGCGGTTGTTTATTAACATTATATCTATAATGATTTATAAGACATCCACGTTGTCGTTGTTTAAGGTAATGACTACTATTATCTATTTTATAATATTCAATATTTTTACTTCGCGGTTTGATTTTTGTGATGTCGTACCATTGTACAAATTCATAAAGAGACTTTGATTCCAATTCTTTCGGTCTTTGCGGATAATAATTATCTATTACAGATGGACAAAATATGTTTATAGATTCACCGTCAAGAGCTTCAATTTCTTTACGACTTTTTAATTTCCTATGCCGTATGGGATTAACATCTAGCCATTTAATGGTTGTATTTCGATCAGTCCCGTATAAAGAAATTCCTAATAATGTATCAGCAGCTTCGAGAGCACCACATTCTCTTTGTGTCATGGAACGTAAAGCAAAATTCCAAAGATAACTTGCCAATGATTTGTTTTTGTTATCCTTACTATCAAGATCAAAATCAGACAGTTCACTTTTTCCAGCTTTATTCAAATACTTAGTAACATACCAAGTAAGCAATGATGATTTTTCACCAATAAATTGTATATCCATATTTCCTTCCCATGCAGTAAGAATAACAGGATTATAATCATTAATATCACCTTCATTATCCGCTCGAGGAACATCATACAATCTGCTTTTATGTTTCAATTGTTTTCTACCTGCTATCGAAGTTGCCACATCTCTTACAATCAATGTTTCAGTAATGGGACGAGGAAATCCAAAACGACATCTACGAATAACTTTACGTCCTACTTTTTTAGATCGAAGACAATAATCGTTATGTTTATGTCGTTGATGCGTATCGACACGTCTGTACAATAATGGCGATATATTTTGGTCTGGCATTTTGCAACTTATATATTGTAAAATAAATCGAGAGACTTCTTCGATAGAGGATTCACCAAATATAGGTGCATCTTTAATCCAAATTAATAAATGAAAATGTTGTATACCTCTACCTTGATATTCTCTTCGCCAAAAGTAATGTGTCACTTCTCCAATTGGATGATCTTTAGAACAAATAAAATCAAGCATTGCCTGAAATTTGTTATCAAAAAATCTCGACGTTGATACAGGATCTGCAGCAACAAGTGCACTGATACTCGACGAAGAGTCGTGCCATCCATTTACTGCACGAATATATTCACCTAAATCTTCCCATAACCATTCAGTAGGACTTAATGTTAAAAACCATGTCGCAGGTCCATAGTGTTGTGCCATACATCGTAAATCACTTCTCGGTCTACGCCAATATTGTTCCGTATTTCGAAGTGCAGAAAATATTGTATTTAAATTGGACTCCAGCAATTCTTTCGACATTGCTTCTAAATATTCGGCAGCCGTGTAACGAATCCGTGGATTAGTTATATTCATTTTATGATAAATTCCACGACTTAACTGGCGAATATTCGCATTATTTAATAAATAAAACAAATATTGTTGATTTAATCTATATTGGGGATGCTTAGATTTCAAACGAGATTTGATAAATTCATGCTCTTGAAGTTTAACCGGTCTAGTTTCATCATGTTGTCCATTAATACCGTATGGAAATAAATCTGGAAAACACATCAAATCCAAATTTCTTTCACGATTATCCAAAGGTGAATCTTGAATTTTTAACATTTGATACAAAGCAGTCGCAGTCTTATTAACCTTTTTTTCATATAAAGGATATACAGTATATTGTTCATAATAACTATCATTTTCATCTTTCTGCGTTAACATTGCCACGCATTGATCATGTAATATAACTTCTGCATGAGTTTTTATCTCTTGAATTTGCAGTTCGAAATTATTACATTCGTCATTAAATGGATCTCTTGTATCATTTTCCGTTTCTTCCACCATGTGAAATTCAGGATTATTCAACTTCTCCAAACGTATCTCATCATAAGTAGTAGGCAGTATAATATGAGAATACAAAGGATTATTATTTTTCAACCACATTAACGTCTCAAATACTTTTTTAATATCGACAAAATCTTCCCAGATAATTTTTTATTTAGTCGGAATATTTCGAACTATAATATACAGTTCGTGATTTACGTTTATTGGATCAGGATCAGAACATAATTTATTCCAAGTCTGTTGTAAAGGAAGTGGTAAATGAAACGTCTTACCTTTAACTTTTTGTATCTTTTGTCTTTCAGGTATTTTTTTATTACTAACTGTTCCCATTTTATGAACAGTTTGAAAGGCTTTAGCTCTCTGTATAAGCACTTTTTCAAATGTATTAAGAGACGATATTACCTCGGGCACATCGTTTACAAAAAGATTATTTAGAATACAATACGCAGGCATGAAGCCGCTACGAAACTTTCCTTCACAATAATTACATATATATTCTGGATTAATTTTTCGTTGCTCTACATACGCCATTAAGTCTCTCCAAATTGGAATATCTTTCTGTGCTTGAAGTTGACTAATTTTAGAAACGTTCCTTTTAAAACAAAGTCTTTCACATGACACACAAATATACCGTGGCGTATCTACAGAACGTTTAGTCAAATCCTTAAACGCATTATGATATTTAGAAATAATATCGTCATCACTTAAAATTGTACCAGTTTGCTCATGTTTGTACATATCTACTTTTTCTTGTGCTGAAGTTACTATTTCATTTAAAGTATCTAGATCAGCAAAAGTTAATGCCTCACCGACTTTTGACGTCTTTTCGTGGAAATCTTTAAGTCGATAAATCAAACGTCTGATATACCTTACTTTTGGGAAATGAGGTGCTAACAATTGCATTGGAACGAACATTGCTTTACAAAGATTCAGATCAATATAACAGCTATTCGGATGGCCTAATTTATCATTCGAAGTTTTCACAGTACATTCGAAAACTTTTTGTAATAATTTCGATACATTCTTCACACTACATGTATTTATAATTTCCAAAAGTTTTTGATATCGGTCAATTAACAGAGGATTAATTTTACATAAACTATTGCACAACCATGCACTTTTTGCTCGTGCTTGTATCAAAGATAATATATTAACAACTTGCCCCTTTACATTCATTTTGAAAGATTCAGTTATATTCACTTCAGGCAAAGCTATATCATAACATATAGAAATGTTGGTTCTCAATACGTGTTTTATCCTTTATGAAAGGCTTAGTTATACTGGATTTAGATGAAATAACATTGTCGTATGTAGTGTCAACAAAGTAATTTTCAGACGAAGCTGTATGTCTAGATGTACCACACAACGCACGTAGCTTATCGTCAAATATAGAACATTCTTCAGCAACAGTCAAACATACTTCTGATTTCTTTTTAAGCTCAGATATCGTTTTGTATATTTTACGAATATAATTGTCTCTGATATTCATGCACCAACACGTACTATTTTTTCAGCTTCTAATCGTTTTTCAATATAACTTTTATTGCTGTCTGTAATATTAAGTTTTTGTAAAATATTTTCAACAAATATTACCGAATTACCGTGAATTTTTATAAAGTCTTTTGACCGAACCGACTTTACGTACTTTTTAGTAATATTTTTAGCAATCTTTGTAACAATATTATTTTTCTTTTCTAGTATAGAGTTAGTACTTTTTTTCTGATAATATCGCTTATTATATATCCACTTACGATCAGAAGGTATTTCTCTTTGTCTATCTCGTTCACACTGACTATTTTTGTTATATCGACGACGCTTTTTAGCACGATTTTCTGGATCTTGATGATACCGACATCGTTTTTTAGCAGAAATATTTTCTGTATCTTGTTGATACCGATATCGTTGTTTAGCAAGAATCTTTTCTGGATCTTGTTGATACCGACATTGTTGTTTAGCAAGAATCTTTTCTGGATCTTGTTGATACCGACATTGTTGTTTAGCAAGAATCTTTTTTGGATCTTGCTGATACCGACATCGTTGTTTAGCAAGAATCTTTTCTGGATCTTGTTGATACCGATATCGTTGTTTAGCAAGAATCTTTTCTGAATCTTGTTGATACCGATATCGTTGTTTAGCAAGATTCTTTTCTGGATCTTGTCGATACCGATATCGTTGTTTAGCAAGAACCTTTTCTGGATCTTGTTGATACCGACATCGTTGTTTAGCAAGATTATTTTCTGAATCTTGTTGATACCGACATCGTTTTTTAGCACGCTCATTCTCTACATCCTGTTGATATCGATATCGTTTTTTAGCACGATAACTTTGATTTTTATATTTATTTTTATATTTATGTTCTGGATATTTGTCTTTATTTTCATTATTCGTACCTTGAACTTCTATTTTCTTTTCCTTGTCACTACGTAAATCGTTATCCTCTTGAGTAATATTTTTACCATACAATCCATTTTGAATCTGTTCATTAACTTGCGCAACATAAACGTCATTCATTATTGATTGTACACGTTTTTTTGATGTACTCAGCGTTTTCGAAAAATCATTTAACTTTTCCTTAATTTGCTGAGAATTATAATTTTCTTGGAATTGATTTAATTTCTGTTGCTCCTTGCCATATTGACATTTTGTATATATCGTGTTAATTTCTTCTGCTTTTACTTTTACTAATGGAAATACTTCTAGAGGGGCATTGCAGATTGATAAATCTCGAGGAAAGTGCTCAATAACATTAAATTCAAAAATTTTTATTAAATGCGAACGCATTAAGTTAATATTATATCTTACTTTATCTGGTTCAATACCAAATAATAATGAAATACCAAAGGCTATTGCAAAAACACCGCAATCGTTGGAATTCGGTTGTTGTTGCACAATAGGAAATTGAATAGGACACTTAATAAAGTTATACGTTGGAAATAATTTTTCCAAAAACTGTTTTTGATTCTCGCTTAATATTTTTATATTTAAAGAGTCATAAATAAATATATTTTTTGTATCGTAATAACTGCACACCCAATGGGTTCCCAATAACTGAGTAGGTAATATCTGTATATGCTTTTTATTCCTTGGTACGGGTTGTATAGTGTCCATTAATTGTATTCGCCATGTACCAACAGATCTATAATCTGAATACGTTTCTAAAAGATTATTGAAATGATCCATATGCTGATCATTTAACCATCCGCCTTCAGCAATAATACTTTTTTGTTGCACCGACAGTGTCATTTCTCGTTGACGTTTCTTTTTAACAAAATTATTTCTATATTGCACATGTTCAGCACCGTCTTCATTTTCTATAACTTTGCATATATCATGAATGTTGACGCTATTTTTCTCGTTGTTATTTATTATAAAAGAATTATTTAATTCTTTCTTACTTAGTTGAGATTCATAATCTTTTTGTTTATTCAATGATTCCTGTTGTTTCTTTTCATATCGACGGTTTGTACGTTTACGAACCGCATCAACCTCTCTTGCTCTTATTACTGTCAATGGAAACACTTTCTGAGGCACACCATATTTTAAATCTTGAGGAAAATGCTCAATAACATTGGATTCAAAAATATTAATTAAATGCGAACGCATTAAGCTGATGTCATATCTTACTTTTTCAGGCTTAATGTTAAATAGTAATGAAATAGCAAAAGCTATTGCAAAAACACCGCAATCATTACAATTTGGTTGTTGTTGCACAGTAGGAAATTTAATAGATTTTTTTTTATCAAAGGGATAAAATGGAAATAATCGTTTCAAAAATTGTTCATGATGTTTATGCAACTTCCTTTTATTAGATGAATCGTAAATACATATGTTTTTTGTATCATAGTAACTACATACCCAATGTCCATTCACATTCAATAACTCATTTAACTTATACAAATCCAGTGAATCAGATTCATAACTACGTAGATCAAAATCTGAACTATGTAAAATCTGTATATGTTTTTTCTTTTTGACATAGATGGTATTGTATCATCAAGAATATAACTTTGCAGTGTACTAACTGGTCTATAATCTGAGCAACTTTTTAAAAAATGATAAAAATGCTCTATATGCATGTCTTCTAACCATCTACCTTGAGCAATAATA
The DNA here is from genome assembly GCA_928718305.1 of Tetramorium bicarinatum. Taxonomy (NCBI): domain Eukaryota; kingdom Metazoa; phylum Arthropoda; class Insecta; order Hymenoptera; family Formicidae; genus Tetramorium; species Tetramorium bicarinatum. The sequence continues at coordinate 14,074,718 of OV788326.1, read as the reverse complement.
TTTTTCCCTTCTATCGGAAACGTTACTTTTGTTTCTATAGACATTTTTTTACACTATCAACAATTGAAAGTTTCGAAATACTATCAAAAAATTGAAATAATTCAAAGTTTTCTTAAATCTAAAATCTTAAATTGTAATTGTTATTGGCGCACAGCAACTTGATATTTATTGGCGCACGCAACCTTGTATTGGCGCACAGCAACCTGATGTTTATTGGCGCACAGCAACCTTGTATTGGCGCACAGCAACCTGATATTTATTGGCGCACAGCAACCTTGTATTGGCGCACAGCAACCTGATATTTATTGGCGCACAGCAACCTTGTATTGGCACACAGCAACCTGATGTTTATTGGCGCACAGCAACCTGATATTTATTGGCGCACAGCAACCTTGTATTGGCGCACAGCGACCTTTTGATTAAAAAAAAGAAAGAAAGAAAAAATAATTAAAAAAAAGATAAAAGATAAAAGAAATAGAAATATAGAAATAAAGAGAAAAAAAATAAAGAAAAAGATAAAAGAAATAGAAATATAGAAATAAAGAAAAAAAGAGAAAAGAAAAAGATAAAAGAAATAGAAATATAGAAATAAAGAAAAAGATAAAAGAAATAGAAATATAGAAACCTGAAACAAAAAATAACATTTTATATATTATATGATGACATAAAAATATCTCTAGTATATAATTACTGAAAATTATAGTCTATGGCCGGTATTCATAATCTGTTCTCATATTTAAGATCATCTTAAGTAACAATTTAATATGTTGTGAACCAATCACAAGATCATATTTGCATTTTAACCCACTAACGCCTAAACGAACGCATTTCTAACATAATTTTCAGCGACTTTATTTGCAACGTTAATGGTCTAAAAAAAATTGAAAAGTATCGTTTTTTTATATAAAATTTTATTTATGCT
>OV788326.1:14001156-14073296 GCA_928718305.1 Tetramorium bicarinatum | reverse complement strand
ATGCTCTTTCAGAATCCATCATCAGAATTTGTATAAAATTTGTCCAAATTGTCATTTTCATTTAAAAATAACAACTAAATTGGTTTCACAATAATTCGTAAATTTCGAATAACTAATGACTTATTATCACTGAAAATAATGATATTCGCAGTTCATTTTCAATCAAATATGCAATTTTCAATATGACAAATTTATATCTATTGATATTGTGTTTGTGTAGAAAATAACGACAGTTTGTAAATTTTTGCGATTTAGCCACCATTTTTAAATGAAAATGACAATTTTGATAAATTTAATCCCTCAGGGGGAAGAGGTTCTACAATAAGTTGCAAATGCCTTGTCACCAGTCGTTAATGTTGCGATACGACGATGTGATTGGTCAATCAATCAATTATGTCGTTTGCGACTAGCGACAAGGCATTTACAACTTATTGCAGAACCCACCTTAAAATACAACTATTTTGTGCATCAATGCTTGCGGAAAAAGCTGGAGAGGTATATTTTTTATTTAAATTTGTCCAAATTGTCATCTTTATTTAAAAATAACTGCTAAATTTGTTTCGTAATAATTATCACTGAAAATAATGATATTCGCAGATAATTTTCGATTAAATATGCAATTTTCAATATGACGAATTTATATTTATTGATTATATCTATTGATATTGTGTTTGTGTAGAAGATAACGACAGTTTGTAAATTTTTGCGATTTAGCCACCATTTTTAAATAAAAATGACAATTTTGACAAATTTAATCCCTCAAGGGGAGGAGGTTCTACAATAGTTGCAAATGCCTTGTCGCCAATCGCTAATGTTGCGATACGGCGATATGATTGGTCAATCAATCAACTATGTCGTTTGCGACTAGTGACAAGGCATTTACAACTTATTGCAGAACCCCCCTTAAAATACAACTATTTTGTGCATCAATGGTTGCGGAAAGAGCTGGAGAGACTTAAAATACAACTATTTTGCAATATTTGCAAATAAAGTCGCTTAAAATTGTATCAACAATTTTAGGATGTTTGAATTTGGTTTAATATCCCAACTATATAACCCAATTAAAACAAAGTAAACATTAATAATTATTAGCCTCCTCTTTAGAACAAATATCAAGATCAAAATCATTAATGTTTACTTTGTTTTAATTAACTTGTACAGTTAAGATTTTAAACAAAGAAAAAAGTATACATATAATTTTCACTAATTATATTAAAGATTTATTTTTGATTTTTTGATTAGACACGAGGTGCCACTAAAATAATATTTACCTCGATTGAATATTATGCATCACTTGACACAATAACCTCTATTATACGGTCATGCATACATATATATAAACTAACCCAATAGTGACTTGATATACATGCATATACTAATATTTGTTTTGATTGATACTTACTGTGAGAAGTTCAAATCTTTTTCAGCGTTTACAATGTCCGCATCCGCAATCGACACGACAGAATAATATATCTGTTAAGAAAAAAGTATACAGACTATAATTTTCACTAATTAGATTAAAGATTGATTTGATGATTAGAGACAACGAGGTGCTACTAAAATAACTAACATTTACCTCGGTCGAATATTAATTACGCATCACATGACACAATAACCTCTATTGCACGGTCATGAATATATATCAAAAGTTGATATAAACTAATTCGATAATGATTTGATATACATGCATATGCTGATATTTATTTTAATTGATACTTACTATGAGAACTTCAAATTTCTTTCAGCGTATCTATCCGTATTCACAATGTATCCGCAATCCGCACAACACAATAACATATCTGTTGAACGATCATGAATCAAACATTACAATAGTCGTGTAACAATAATCGATCTATCTATCAAATCCCTAAGGGTATTTTCAAAAATATTATCCAAATGTATCTAGATGCATATGCATCTAGTACCTATTCACTGTCAATGACGAAGAAAAGTGCGACGACCTTAAGACTAAGTGCGACGGCCTTAAAAAAGAAAAATGGCGACAGAAAAGACGGCAGCGGTGCACGATTATCCGTAAGTAAAAAATTTATTTTTATTAACTAATTCAATCCTAATTTCGATCTCAAACTTTCAATTTCAATTAAACCTACTTAGAATTCGATCAGTTCAGTCGTTTTTCTCAATACGACGCGACGTCTCGCGTATAAGAGATACGGCGGTCTCAACGCCCCGCTGCGTAACTTGGCGCGCGAGACTACCGTACCTCTTGACTTGATAGATAATAGAAAATTATCAAAAATAAAATTTAGGCGCGCGCTTGTGTTGCTAGTATTAATAAAATTTACGTGTAATATTGATGATTCTTATGTTTCAGATGCGATATGGATGTGGATGGAGATGAGACTGTTGCAGCTGCAGCGTCTCAAATAGAGACGCTGCAGCTGCAGCAACAGCAGCAGCTTAAGCCGCAACAGCAGCAGCCTAAGCCACAGCCTGAGCCGCAGCCTGAGCCGCAGCCTGAGCCGCAGCAACTGGCATTGCCAGAGGTCCAGCAGCAAATACGTAAGAAGAAAGAAATATATGTTAATTATAAATATGTTCATATGTTAATTATATTTATTATTAATACTTTCTTTTTTTCTTTTCAGCTCGTCGCTGGAAGAAAGCGGGTACAAAATGGCGCGAGGGATATCACGGCCACGGCCGTGCCTTGCATACCCGTGGCCGTGGCCGTGGCCGTAGCTATGGTCGTAGCCGTGGCCGTGGCCGTGGCCGTGGCCAAGACCAAGGACAAATATTTACTTTCTATAATACAAATTATTATTATTAATAATCGCCTAATATATAATCGCTTAACCCCTGTCTAGAGGATAATCCTACTTGTGGCTCATCTAGCTACTCTTATTTTTGTTAGACTTTTTTTTACTTCATTATATCATATTTCATTATATTTATTTTATTTTAATGTATGTATGCAGATGAGCCACAAGTAGGATTATCCTCTGGTGTCAGTCATATAATATGAGTATCCTACAGTTATGTTCTTGTAATGATAAATGATAAATATAATAAATATTTTATATAATTAATATGATCTTTATTATTTTTAATCTATTGTACCTATTTTCTATCCTTACGCGTGTATAATAAAAGATAACAGTTAATTATATATCTATATACTTAATTCTATTAATTAAATAAGATTGATGAATATTCACTAAAAACTTTTTTATTACTTCTATTATAACTTATTTTAAAGAAATAAAAAAAATTTTACAAAATTACAGTTCCTCAATAACTGTCTAAAGTTAGTAGTCCTTGTGTTTCGACTCTTTTTTTCTTTCGTGGCAATACCAAGATGATTTCTAATCATCCAAGGATTTCTCCTTCAGACTGAAACAAAAAATATTGATGTAAACAAACTACTATTCCGTAGGAAATTTCAATATATTCATATCGTATGTCAAAGAAATTATGTTGACTCACATCTTCTTTCCATGTAGCTCTTGATGTTTTCGAAAACGCAGATCGTCTATACATCTCATATCTGTCCAGTTGATCTTCAGTGAAATTAGATACCACTTGCATCTATTCTCTCTCTTTGAAACTAATCTCACAATTATTAAACCTGCGAATATGAACATGTGTTAATGATCAGATACAAACTGTTAGACATGCATCTGTCAATTATCTAACATATCATATTATAAGGTTTCATTAAAGCAAATGTATTAATGATTTGTTTTATAAAAGATTTGTATAACACGTTGATGACAAATTAAGTTCAAGAATGAAAGTAAAATTTCTAATTTATAAAATTCCATATATTCAGTACACTGTGGGGTCAATACAACAAACAACTTGATCCCAATGTGTACTGAATGTGACAAACAGGAATGTGTGTACTCAAAGGGTTAATTAGCATGTTATCTTAAAGTTTCATTAATTCAAATATATTAATAATTTATTTGATTGTACGATTAAACTAAATTTGTCATCAATATGTCATATAAAATATATCTTTACAAATCTCTAGTGCATTCAGTTTAATGAAACTCTATAAGTCATATCAAATCTCTTATAATCATACAAATCTCTTATAATTTAAAATTTATAATCAGATACAAACTGTTAAGCATATAATTCAAAAGTATTAATGATTTATTTTATAAGAGTTTGTATGACATCCTGATGACAAATAGAATTCAGGAATGTATATAAATATAGTTTCCAATTTATAAAGTCCCATAATATAAATCTCTACTAGTTTAATGAAACTTTATAATAAAATAAATCACAAACTTATCTTTTCCTCTGTTGATTCGGTGAATATGCTTCTCTCAGTTCCTTCCTACATCACTGGATATCTTAGATAATAACCTTTTATTTCACTATACCACTTGTACTTTAAATTGCATCAAAAACAATTGAGGCAATGATCTCACATTTAAGCCTGCGAATATAAACATGCATTAATATTATCAGATATAAACTGCTATATATCTATAAAATTAATTAACATGTCATATAATCGAAAGTATTAATAATTTATTTTATAAAAGAATTGTATGGCACGTTGATGACAAAACAAATTAAGTTCAAGAATAAAACTAAAATTAGTTACTAATTTATAAAGTTCCATAATAAAATAAATCTCTAATACACTGAGCTTAATGAAAACTTATCAACTAAATTTACATACACATTTAAACTAAATTTGTCATCGATGATAATAACTCTCATATAAAATAAATCTTTGCTACATTGAATTTAATGAAATTAATTAAGTTTACGAATGTATATATTTAGTTTCCAATTTATAAAGTTCCATAATAAAATATATCTAATACATTAAGCTTAATGAAACTTTATAAATTGCAAACTAAATTTATATACTTAAATTTTTATAGGCACACAGCAGCCAAAATTTTAACATTAATGTGCAGTTTCATAGTCTGATCTTATTTTTAAAATCGTTTTAAGTTTATCACAGCCGCAACAGGAGCAAATGAGGCAATGATCTCATATTTATTAAACCTGCGAATATGAACATGTGTATTAATGACATCAGATACAAACTGTTAGACATGTATCTGTCGATTAATAACATGTTACATTATAAAGTTTCATTAAAGTAAATGTATTAATGATTTATTTTAGAAAAGATTTGTATGACACGTTGATGACAAAAATTAAGTTCAAGAATAAAAGTAAAATTAGTTAGTAATTTATAAAGTTCCACAATAAAATGAATGCTCTAATACATTGAGCCTAATGAAAATTTACAAATTACAAACTAAATTTACATCTATGCTTAAACCAAATCTGTCATCGACATGTCATATCATAAATTGAATTTAATGAAGTTAATTAAGTTCATAAATTTTGTAGTAATTATTAATTATTAATTATACCGGCGCAAAGCAGCCTTTTTATATCGACACGCAGCAACCAATATTTTAATATCAATGTGCAGTTTATAGTTTTATTATATATATATATATATATAAATATTTAAAATGAAACTATGATTACTGACCAATAAAAATTACAAACTTATCTTTTCCTCCGTTGATTCGACGATCGATGAATGTTTCTCTTCAGTGTCAACAGTCGCAACAGAAGCAAATGAGGCAATGAGCAATGATCTTATATCAATTTAATGAACCTGTGAATATGAACATGTATTAATGAGATCAGATACAAAATGTTAGACATGTATCTGTCGATTAATTACCATGTCACATTACAAAGTTTCATTAAAGTAAATGTATTAATGATTTATTTTATAAAAGATTGGTATGACACGTTGATGACAAATTAAGTTCAAGAATCCACAATAAAATGAATGCTCTAATACATTGAGCTTAATGAAAATTTATAATTTATAAATTACAAACTAACTCAATTTACATCCATGCTTAAACCAAATCTGTCATCGACATGTCATATAAGTTCATAAATTTTGTAGTAATTATTAATAATATTAATTATATCGGCTCACAGCAGCCAAAATTTTAATGTCAATGTGCAGTATAAAATAAATAAATAAAAATAAATAAACAAATAAATTTTTAGTACATAGAATTCAATGTAAATAAAATAGAATTCAATGTAAATAAAATATAAAAATATAATAATATAATATCAATAATATATATTATATTATAATTATATCATTTTATTATTATAATAATACGTTATATAGTATAGTATTTACGCACACCTACACAGTTTTAACCTACCTATACACTACCTATACATACACATACACATACACAGTTAGAACATCTTGCTGACATATTGAGGTTATGAATCGGTTCCTCTCTCTCACGCTCTCTCTCTCTCTCTCTCTCTCTCTCTCTCTCTCTCTCTCTCTCTCTTTCTCTCGCTCAGTGCAGAGCAGACGCCGCGTAACAGTAGCGCTCTTGCGTTAAAAAAGCGAACCTGGACATTTTAGCTATTAGCTATATCTAGCTGGGGCGACGATGATGAGGATGAGGAGGAGGACGACGTTTCTTACATGAAAATTACCCATTTTCGACGATTTTAAAACTTTACATCGCGATATCTCCGCTCGTAGTTCACGTAAAAAAAAAATAAAAATAGTTTTGTTATATAAATCGATCCCAAGCTTTCGATTGAGCCTACTTAGAATTCGATCGGTTCAGTCGTTAATGAGATCCGATAATCGAAGGATTTTCAATAACGACGTCTCGCGTAAAAGAGGCACGGCAGTGTTCTCGGCGCTCAGTTCGCGTAACTTGGCGCTCGAGACACTACCATGCCTCTTGATCGTCTGCTGAGTATGCGCTGTATCTAATTGACCGCTCTTTTTTCATCGAAAGATCGGTTTCTAAAGAGAAAGGTTTTACAAAAAATAAATACAAATATATAAAAATAAATATAAAAATATAAAATAGGAAGCTCTATACTTACTCGTTACACTTTTTTTTCTTATTTTCATGCGACTGAATTTCATCATGTTGAAGCGGTACGTAATAATTCATACGTTTGACACTGCTTCCTTCAGTGGAGTACATTTTTTCTTTCGATGAAGAGGTTTCACATTTCGTTTCGTACGAGCGGTCGATGCAATACTGATTGCGTGTGAAACTAATTGATGTGATTCACGCTTTTGAAGAGGAGATAGACACTTAGGGAGGGGGAAATATTTATGGAAACTTGTCGAAACCTGTTAAGATTAGAGGAGAGGGGATAATTGCGCACATACATGATTCACCCTTTTTTTAAAGGGGGAAATGTTTATCAAAACGTGTCAAAACTTGAAGAAATGTTGAAAGAAACATCTAACATACATCTGATATACATCTAGCATAAATCAAGTGGTTAATAACAGAACATCTAATATACATCCGACAAACGTCGAGAAACGTCAAGTGATTATTATCAGAACGTCGAGAAACGTAAAATAATGTCAATATGAAATAAATATTGTTCAAAATGGGGAAGAATAAAAAAATGACGATATATGTGTAAATAGTATGCTTTTATTTTTTATGGTGATGCCACCAATTGTATAGTTTGAACACATTTTGCATGGCACAATTGGATACATGTTTATGACAACACAAAGTATGTGTAGCATTCATATTTTTCAGCGATTCCACGTTTTCGTAGTGCTCGTCGAGGCTCTCGATGTAGATATCGTCTCTCAAGTTGTCCAGGAGCAAATCCCGCAGCCGCTTTCGTTTCTCGAGTCCCTTTACGTATACGATGGGTGAGGTTTCACTCTCCACCACTCCCGCAACGTCTTTGTAATCATGTCTCTAGCCGTGAAGTACGGAATCGTTCCGTGATCATCGCGCCAATGCAATCCATGATGCTTTACCTCCAACCAGGATAAGTGCTGTCTACTCGCTTTGCTGAGAAAATACCATGGCTCGGAGCTTCCAAAGATATAATGAGTGAGAATAAATCCCTCTCTGAGAGCGACAAACTCCTTCACAACGGAGTTTCTGCTGACGACGTAACCTTGCAGATCCAAGAACATTGGCGTGGACATGGCGTCGAGGAGCGAACTGCGGGAGAATCGCGGAATGTCGTAGATTTTATACCGCTCCACCTCTCCAACGTCGTATTTAGGTGATTTTGCGAACAATGTTGGTCAATGGGTTGTACTGAGCCACGCGATCGTGTATGATGAGGCAATAGGCGGTAGTATTCGCCGGTACGTTCTCCTTATTCTCCCCTCGAATTCCAATCTCACATCAACGGTTGCGCTCTTGACCGACTCGTTTTGTCGAGAACAGTCGATAATCACGAACGGACCGAAACGTTTGAAAGTCGTGGTAGTGAGACTCGGTCCGAGATATTCGTATCCGTAGTAGCCTTTGCAGAAACGCGAGTACATGTCGTACAGAATCGCCCATTTCTCCTTATCGAAATCCAGATTCTTGTCGTCGTACGGATAATACTTAGAGTTTAGATAGTTTCACGTTGCTCAATTTACAGTCATCAAATCGGCTCGCATCCTCGCACATGACATTCTTCCGATCTGTTTGCAGAGCGAAGATAACGTATCGCGGTTTCTCGAGCTGCGATGCGGTCTTGATGGCCCACGAATGCTTCGTTGTGCTCTGCAGTAGCGAAAACTCGTACAGATCCCACGAGCGAAAAGCCGTGCTGAGGTATCGTCTGCTTTCCAAGGCACGCAGCATCAACAGCTTATTTATCTCGTTCAGTAATACGTGCGGCATTCGCCATTGTATCTTGAATAATTCGATCTCGGGATTCATCGCCGAATTTCCCACCAGGCAATTGTTATCGTTGCGCGATCGGATCATAATCAACTCGTGACAAGCGATAATCACGCGTCTGTAATCCTCGCAAAATCCCAGTATCATGTAGAGTGGTACGCAGAAATTAAAGTATCCTTCCGCGCTACTCTGCGTATCCCAGCCGGCGTTCCTCAGAATCACGCTTTTATCGGACGATACCGTTACATAGTTCATAAAGCAAGCTGGTTATTCCGACGTTTCTGTTGCGATCAATCACCACACCGTCGAGTTCGTATCGAATCTCGTCGAACATGAACACGACGCAGTTGTGCGCCAGTACGACAGTAGATCCCGCGATTTCATTCTTTATATCGTTAGTTTTCCCTCGATGTACAGAAAACTTTCGTACGGCAGCGTGTACAGATCCTGTTGGTGTATGGGTATTCTTATCTCGTCACTGTGTCCAAACGTCGTATTAGCGTACGGATTGTACGTGTGAGTCTCGAGTTTGACGATGCGATCGTCGAAGACCGGCTCGTCCCCGATGATGAGAATGTCCGTCATCGTTAGATGTTTCGTACCGCAAATCCCAAAGATTTTAAAAATGCAACGTTCGACGCGTTGAGTTTCTTTCTCTCAGATGATCGGATATTATCGAGAGCAGTTGTGACTTTATCTCTCACGTGCCTCGAGCCTTTCAACACAAGCATCTCAGATACGTTCGCGATATCGTCGACACTTTCGCACGTGCAATCTGACGATAATCTCCTCTCCTCGAAAATCGAGCAATCATCCGTACTGGTCAGCGACGCGTATCGTCAGATCCGTAATGCTCCGTACGATGACTGGCAGGTAAATGATCTGCGACGGCCTTTCCGATATTTTATATCCTGGTGGCACGTTCGGTGAAAATTCGTGTATCGTGTGCACGCGTTTGCTGTTGTTATACGCGCCCGCAATCACGTTGCACTCTATGCGGATAATGTTCACATTCATAATGTTGATCGGCATGTCCGATGTGTCATTTTCGCGGTTACAATATACGATTCGATGCGAATCCCAGCAGCGATCCTATGTTGTTGGGCTTGCTAAAGTTCACTCTGTAATCGCATTTAATCTCGCTCCTCATCGTATTGTAATTAGCGCGCAGCACTATCGGGTACTCTCCGACCTCGTCATCGTTGATTTGTTTCTTCTCTACTTTACGTTTAAATGCGCGTTTCAAAAACTCGTTTATGTCGTGCAGTTCGTACGATCCCTCGGGAATCGTAATTTCAGCGTCGTCATTGCCAAAGTAAAATTTATTGTTCGAGACATTTACGTTCGCTATCGTATGGTAGGTCTCAAAGTCCATCAGACCGAGCTCGTCGTCACTCAAATTTATGGCTGGAGAGTAGTTTACCGCGAGGACGCTGCTCCGGCCGCTCAGCGTGAGCGTCAACGACATGATGGAAAAACCGTTCGAATAACACTGAGTCCTCACAGCCGCTCGTCAGGATTTAAATTCACACGTTCGGAGAAACTGTAGACACATCTGACCGCAGATGTTCTGATCGTAAGTTTGATAGGGTGTGTGATTGTACTCTATCAGGCCATTCCCGAAATAACGCACTAGTAATCTGGGAGGTCGAAGATTGCCAAAACTGTCGAAATATATAACGCGTTCTCTCCTCTTAGCTTATGCCACCCAATGAGTACCGGACCTGTCGCGTCGTCCAGATTCACGATACCGCTCTCGTTTCGACGCACACAGGCCTCGGTAACGAGTCGCGCATGAAAACGCCTCTAAAGTATAATATGCGCATACGTCTTGTCAGTAGATCCAATTGTACATTCGTTGTCGCACTTGCGGGCATTTCTAACGGCTCCTGGATGTTTTATTTTTTCTACCTCTTTACAACACCCTGTCCGCGTTTGTACGGGCCGAGATACAGACCCCGTCTATATTTGTACGGAATGAGATAGAGTCCACAACCTTCCACCGCGCGATTGTGACGTTGCAGCTCCTCGAGTTGACGTCGCACGGCTTTGCTGTCGCTCACCGCCGTTGCCACACCGGCCGTTCCATCGATCAAGGATTCGAGCGCGCCCAAGAATCGGCAGTACACCTCCGCGTTTCGCTATCGGAAGTACCCGTTTTTTCTTCATCGTCTTCTTCGTCTTCATACCCTGTGACGTGACAGGGTCCGTCACAAGGGTTCGCCTGACCGAACGAGGTCCGAAAGGGATCGGAGTCGCTCCCGCGGGGCGGGAAAGCGACGATTCCCCTTAATTGAATAATTGGGTCGCGTCGCGGCACGTAATCCGCACGTTGTGTTACGTTGGTTCCGATTGAGATTTGAGAGCGGGAGCACTTATTGTTTTTGCGACTTCACAGATAAAATTAGTACGGCTGGAGTGGTGAGTTTCGCGAGCGTAGAATGATAGCAAGGGAGAAGGAGCGGAGGAACGGCTGAGTCAGCGAGACGGGAGAGAGCGAAGGAGCAGCGGAGTCGGCGGGGTTGCGAGAAGGAGCAAGAAAGCGGAGGAACACGGGGCATGACACTGAGCGAAGGGCCTCTCCCTGCGCGACTGGCATACCTCGGGGGTCCCGGGGCGAGGTCGAGTGGAGGGTCATGAGCCGGAGAACGCTCCGGACGGGCCCCACTGATGGAGAGCAAACACGCCGCTGAGACGGGGAGGCAGCAACTGAGTGATGAGTCCTGGCCCGGCTAACCGAGGAGATCGCGCGAGGAAGCGCGCCTGACGAGGCAAGCGGGACGCAAGGGTGTGTGCGGGCGAGTCAACGAACTATCACTGAGAGCAGTTATCGACCGCCATTATCAACCGCCCGGGACCCGAGGATAAGAATTAGCAGAAAATGCTAGGCGCTGGATGGCGCGGAAGCAAAGGGAGTGTGGCACCTCCGAGGACTCGCTCAACAGTTGGCAACACTGAACTACCTATAAACGCTCAGACAATCACAAGTTCCACAATTTTAATTTTTCTACTTTTCGTTTTTATTAAGATCTTGAAAAATCGAGTTAACTGACTTCGTCTGTTGTTCTGTAAAATCAAAAAGAAATCATAGAGTTTTTTATATTCAAATAAACGTGTCATTCCGTTTATATAAATCTCTACAATAATTAGTGACCCCGACGTGATATTCGACGGCTCGACACGATATTCAACGGCCCGACGTTATCCGCGATATATTCACTCGAGGCTATAATGCCTAGCGAACATACATCTACAAAAGCTGATACATCAGGCTCAAACGGAACACCGAGTAGAAATCATTATTAGACATGTCGAACAATCAATTGGAAGCCGCTTCAGATCCTCCACAACCGTCCGTCATTGGGACAACAACATTAGTCAAACGTCCACCGTTTTGGAAGGAAAATCTAGTCCTTTGGTTTGCACAGACCGAAGCCGCATTTTCAATATCTGGAGTTACAAGCGACGATACGAAATTTAGGTATGTTGTTTTGAATCTGGATAACACAGCATTACCGTTCGTTTCAGACATAGTCGCAAGCCCACCTCTTACTGATAAATATCGAGCTCTCAAGAATTATAAACTCTTTTGACGAAACAACAGAATCTAAATTGAGAAAGCTTGTATGCGTCTTGAAGTTGGGGACGATAAGCCATCTAAAGTCCTCCAGCGACTCAGAACATAAGGTCAATTTTAGCTATCAGTGAAGTAACGGACTTATCGATTCTTGCTACCTAAGCCGATAAAATTTACGAGATTTTTAAACCAACTACAACCACGCTAGCTTGCATCGACCAACCTTCTACGTCTCAAGTTTCAGCGAAAGATCCAATCGATATTTTAACTAAACGAATAGATGCGTTTACGAAGGAACTACGCTATCATCGCAAAAGATCTGGCTCGCAATCACGAAATCCTCGAAAAAGATCAGCATCAGGAGACCATAGCAAAGACGCCATTTGTTGGTATCGTCGTCAATCAGAAGGCAAAGAAGTGTATCCAACCGTGCGCATATCAAACAGAAAAGAAACCGGAAAACTAATTTCGTCACCGCAAGCACAGGCGTTAGCGGCTGACGATAATCAAAGTCGCATGTTTCTTCGAGACCATAAGTCAAACCTCATCTACCTCATTGATACAGGAACTGACATTTCTGTATTGCCCAAGAAATACATTCACGGCTCATGTTTACGCGACGACCTTAAATTATTCGCAGCCAATGGAGCCGAAATCAAGACATATGGAAAAAAAGTAATATAAGTGGATTTAGGGCTTAGGCGCTCATTCCTATAGAAGTTTACTATCGCTAACATTACTAACGCAATTCTTGGTGCAGATTTTTTAAAACACTTCGGATTATTGGTAGATTTAGCAAATAAACGTCTCGTGGAGAGCACCACCAAGTTGTACTCTTCTGGTTATCTTCGTAAAAGTTACACCTTCGCTAACTATTGATACCAATTGTCAATATCATCATATACTAAAGGAATATATAGACGTTACAAAAATCTCTCCCCGCAAACTAGGAGTTCATCATATTTAACATCACATTGTCACCAATGGATCCCCCATAGCAGAGAGAGCCCAAAGACTTCCTCCCGAAAAATACAAAGCAGCGAAATCCGAATTTGACATTATGCTTCAAGACGGTATATGTCAACCATTGTCAAGCCCTTGGGCTTCCCCTCTCCAAATGGTGCTCAAGAAGAACGGTGAATGGAGATTATGTGAAGATTACCGTCGTCTCAATGCCGCCACCGTACCGGATAAATATCCATTGCGACATTTATACGATTTTTCCTATTCATTACAAGGATGTAAAATATTCACTAAGCTTGACTTAACTCGTGCGTTCCATCAGGTCCCACTAGCTGCAGAAGATAAAGCCAAGACCGCAGTAATCACACCCTTCAGGTTATTCGAATACAATATAATGCCGTTTGGACTCCGTAATGCAGCTCAAACATTTCAAAGGGTAATAGACACCGCTTTGCGAGGCCTGAACTTTTGTCACCTATACATCGACATCTTAATAGCTTCGCCCGACCACCAAACACACGAAAAGCATTTAAAGTTAGTACTTGACAGACTATGAAAATTTGGCATGTCCATCAATTTTTCTAAATGCATCTTTGGCGTGGAAGAAGTTGATATAGGGTTAACAAATTTGGAATTAAACCCCTTTCGGAACGCGTTACAGCAATTCAAGATTTTCCTAAACCAAAGACTATTCAAGAGCTTCGACGGTTTTTGGGAATACTTAATTTCTATCGCAGATTTCTTAAAAGTGCAGCAGAAGTACTAGCACCTCTCAACGTTTATTTAGAAGGCGCAATTAAAAAAGACAAACGTCAGATTGTATGGACTACAGAGGCTGATCATGCTTTCAATTCTTATAAACAGCAACTAGCGGACGCATCACTCCTTTTCCATCCTCGCGAGGGAGCACTTTTCTCTCTAACTACCGACGCTTCAAATACTGCCACGGGAGCAACTCTTGAGCAATTCGTTGAAGGAGCTTGGCAACCTTTAGGCTACTTTTCAAAAAAATTATCCTCTGCTCAACAAAATTACAGTACATACGAATTACTCGCTGTATATAAAGGCCTAAAATTTTTTCGCTTCTTCGTTGAGGGACAACAATTAATAATCAAGACAGATCACAAGTCTTTAATTTACGCATTTCATCAAAAATGTGATAAAGCTTCACCAAGACAGCAGCGGCAATTAGATTATATAGGTCAATTTTCAACCAAAGTTATCCATTTGATCAGCAAAGAGAATATTGTAGCAGACAGTTTATCCCGCATCGAACAAATTAATATGCCAATTATCGTCATCACGGAAGATCTCTCCAAATATCAAAAGAAAGATGAGGAACTCAAGAACCTATTAAATTCAAATTCTTCGTTACTCAATCTCAAAGAATTACGCTATGATAACGATGATACTACTCTTTATTGCGACATATCAGCAAGTGATATCAGGCGATTTGTATGACTATCCATGTGCAAAGACATTTCTGGATAGGCCCGTATATGCCTTCCATGTCAACGTAGCAAGATCTACCGACACATTAGAAACGCACCAGAACAAATCACCATACCAGATGAACGCTTCAAACATATAGACATGGACATTGTGGCTGAGTGTTCTATGAGGCGGCCGCTGACGTAAGTAGGAGTAGGTCCGAGAGCGTATGTAGAAGAGACGGACACAGTAATCTGGTAAAAGGGTGATATATTCTTAAATTATCAGTCTATACAGATATGTACAGGTGTTACGTTTGTTCTTTTGTGCTCTGAAAAGGGCCGTTTGCGCGGATGCTTATCGCACTCCCTCTCGCCACGAAATTCGAGGCTCCGCGGTCGTGTAACGGAGTGGTCCCCACTTGCTCTTCTGTACGGTCAGCTGAACCTTGGCCAACGGCAGCTGTACCGGTAGGCTGATTGATAGTACCGGCCGTAATACTGCCGTGGACTCCATCTGTACAGCTGCTTCTGCTGATACCGACGACTCCGTCTGCGTAGCCGCTGTAGTGGCCTTCGCAGGCTCGGTCTGCGTCCCGGTGGCTGGTAGTCCGGGCTCCCACTCGTCTCCGCTGTTTACTTGGGTCGCTTGGTTGACCCAGCTGGCACGGCTCGTCTGAGTTGTCTGGTCCGTGAGCCGATAATCTCCTGGCAACGGTGAGACGGGTAGTTCAACCCCTTGGTACCGGGGTGAGGTATAACGCCAGATCCTCCGGTCGTCTTAGTGTAGAAAAACCCCTAGAGGCGTAGCCTTCTTGGCGAAAGCTCCAGCGGCTCTACCTTCCACAGGATAGGGTTACAGCACACTGCTCTATTCATTCGGCTTCTGAGAGCTTCCTGAAAGGAGTGTTGGCTTGTGCCGTGGGCTCGCCTTTTATGCCCTGCCTCATTGAAACTTGTAATCGAGTTGCTTCTGTTCTCCTAAGCCACCTGTCGCCTTTTTCGTGAACGCTGCTTTCTTCTCAGTGAAGGCTGTTGTGCACGTGCTTGCTGCGTGCTTTCGCGCAAAGCTCTCGGTCGGCCGGGCTGCCGTACGGGTAGGCGCCCTGACGCATCTGCCGGGCTGCCGCTCTGGTAGGCGCCCGAGGACTTTTGTGGCGCGTAAGCCGCCACAGACATTATCGGTCCCTTGCAGCCATCAAGAAACTGCAAGTATTGTCTCACGATCATAAACCGTTTTACACGTTGGCCGGAGGCTGTGCCAATTATCGATATCTCGGCCGATACTATAATCAACGAATTTTACTTTACATGGATTGCAAGATTCGGAGCACCGTCTACTATTACTACAGATCGTGATGCACAATTCGAGTCCCGGCTGTTCCAGACCCTAACTCAGATGATAGGATTCAAAAGAATACACACCACGGCTTACCATCCCTCCTTAAATGGCATGATCGAGCGATGGCATCGCACTTTAAAAGGAGCAATCATGTGTCACAGTGACTGCGAATGGGTTGACGTACTATCTACCGTTTTCTTAGGACTCCGAACGAGTATCAAGGACAACATCAAAGCATCCGCAGCAGAACTTCTTTATGGAACCACATTACGCCTCCCCGGTGAGTTCTTTATTGATATTGAACCGACTAGAGAACTCGTTTATTTCTAAAACGTTTAAGACAAACTATGAGATCCATAAGGCCCAGTCCAGCAGCTCATCATCAAAAAGGCAAATCATTCTTCCATTATGACCTTAATTTATGTACACACGTCTTCGTACGGACTGATTCAACCAGAAGGCTATTGGAACCAGCTTACGAAGGACCGTTTCGAGTATTCCAGCGGATTACAGATAAAGTTTACGAGATCTATTTCAAAGGAAAATCTACAACTATTTCAACTGAAAGGTTAAAACCAGCATATTTCGAAATTGCAGCAGACAGTCAAGAATTAAGCCCTGAAAACCAACCTGCACCTCTTCGTACTTACACAGGACCCAAGAGAGTTCAATTCAAAGAATAATAATCCACTCGGAGGGGAGTACTGTGGCACCTCCGAGGACTCGCTCAACTGTTGGCAACACTGAACTACCTATAAAGACTCAGCCAATCACAAGTTCCACAATTTTAATCTTTCTACTTTTCGTTTTTATTAAGATCTTAAATTATTGAGTTAACTGACTTCGTCTATTGTTCTGAAAAATCAAGAAGGAATTAAAAAGTTTTTTATATTCAAATAAAAGTTTTTTATATTCAAATAAACGTGTCATTCCGTCCATATAAACCTCTACAGGAGAGCCTGACGCTGCGCTACGAGCGTCCCGGAAACACTGTCGTGTGGGATGCCGCGGCGAGTAGAGCGCATCCGATCCCGAGAGCCGCATCGCCCTAGCCGACCCGCCGAACAGCAAAGGACGAGGACGATTCCGCGAGGAGACCCACGGCTGCATCTGTAAGAGCACCACTCCGGCGTACCTCGCGTGATATCGGGACTGAGCGCGGCGGCCTCCATAGAATATCCGCGGGAACGGAAGTAGAGCCGTAAGGTGCGACTGGCCAGGTCAGCAGACCGACGGCCGTCGAAACTGATTCGCGAGGAGGCTCGCCTGCCCGAGCTCGTCGGAAGTTCGTTAGCAGGGAATATCTGCACCTCTGTGTCGTCATCTTCACGACCCGGACATCCCGGTTGACGAGAATCGCCTAGCATGGTCCCTACGCGTGCCCCGGTGCTGCCGAGCCCGTTGGTTCTCGTGGCGGATCCCTACGTCTCGATCTTTGCGACCTGGACACCCCGGTTGACGGGAGTCGCCTGGCACGGTCCTTACGCGTACCCCGGTGCCGCCGAGCCCGTTGGTTCTCGTGGCGCACCTCTGTGTCGTGATCTTCGCGACCCGGACATTCCGGTTGACGGGGGTCACCTGGCACGGTCCCTACGCGTGCCCCGGTGCCGCCGAACCCGTTAGTTCTCGTGGCGCACTTCTGTGTTGTGATCTTCGCGACCCGGACATCCCGGTTGACGGAAATCGCCTAGCATGGTTCCAACGCGTGTCCCGGTGCTGCCGAGCCCGTTGATTCTCGTGGCGGATCCCTACGTCTCGATCTTTGCGACCTGGACACCCGGCGATTGACGGGTGTCGCCTGGCATGGTCCCTATCGGGATGTGCGCTATCGGGACGTGCGTTATCGGGATGTGTGCTATCGGGATGTGCGCTATCGGGACGTGCGCTATCGGGATAAAGGGTATTCGGGAATGTGTGCTATCGGGATAACATGTTTCTTTCTTTGTGCGCTATCGGGAAAATGTGTTTTTTATCTTGTGCGATATCGGGACGTGTGCTATCGGGATGTGAGCTATCGGGAAATGAGTTAAATTTTATGTGTGCTACCGGGATGTGTGCTATCGCACCGTGCGCTATCGGAACCCTCTCGTTGACTCGAGCGTACCTGTTGGAACATTGACTCAGCCTACCACGTATACCGCGCTCGATAAACATGATCATGTCAATATCTGTGAGCAGTTTGGAATTGACGCGTGTATGTTTCAACATGGCGTCCTACGTAAAACCGGGTAAGGTGTAATAGTACGCGGGATCGAGTCCGTAACTCGTGACGCAACTATCGCGAAAATTTTCAAATATATCGGCCAACAACAAGACATCGGTTTTCAAATATAGATCGCTGTACTCGCCCAGGGTTCGAATGGAGAACCGTTGCCAGACGTTCGCGGCGTAATCGCTGTCGGATACAGTGTCGCCGGTCAACGAGCTATAGAATAATTCGCGCGGTGGTAGACACGTGTCATCCAATTTTTCAATGCAATCCACGTACTCGTAGGGAAAGACACCTTTCTGCGTCAACAAATCGAAATCTTCGTTCGATAGATTTGTGAAGTTGGAACGTGAAATTTTCAATTTATTCCTGCTGAAAAAAGATGCCAATTTTTAAAGACTGGTGGTGAGAAATTTGTACGAATCGGTAAATCGTAATTTCATGTAATTTCGCGATTCTGATGTATTATCTGTGTCTTTTACATGTTTTGTGAAGGAGATGTATTTCGCCTTCGTTATAGGAAGCAATTCTACGTTTCCTTCGTACGCTGTAGCAGTTTCTTTTATGATAAAATGTGAATCATAGCCTAATAAGTTGTGGAAGACTACAGGGATGATATATTAATCTTTATAGTTTAAATTACAATTTGAATGCGCGGGACCTCTGTATCGTCCGGTCAGGTGGCAATGATCGCGCACTCTTTTGTCATCTGGTGCGAACGGGTTCTCGCACATATGACAGTAGCATTACAATATGCTATCCATTGTTGCTTCGATAATATTTTCATGGGGATATTCGCGATCAAAATAGATTTTACGCGATGCGCTAAACTTTTCATTTCCTCTGCGAACTCCACGCGACGCAATTCTTATCGCGATAAGACCGATACACCGAGAACGATTCGTCGAACGAGCAACGCACGTAGTATGCTATGCTGAATGCCTAGTGGTGTTGGTACGTTGCCGAATCCATCTTTTTCAATGTACACTCTAGATCGGCATACACTACAAACGGCATTCGTTCTTTCCTACCATAATTTTTGAAACATAGCCACTTGTCGATGTCGCTAGGTAGTCGAATGACGAATCGTTCGTCTGTTGGCAGTCGATGCCATGCACTTCCAACTTTTCACTGGAATGGAAGTAGTGTAAGCATCTAAGAAATTATTATCTCTCTTCGATCGGTGAGCCAAATCGGCAAAATTTCCTTATTTTCAATGCTGTACACATTGATGGAGATATTATTTAAAAGTTCAAATTTTTTAATGTCATTTAATGTCATTGGAAATTCGATATCTTTCAGATTGAGCACGGTCGTGTAGTGTGG
Organism: Tetramorium bicarinatum; assembly: GCA_928718305.1. Taxonomy (NCBI): domain Eukaryota; kingdom Metazoa; phylum Arthropoda; class Insecta; order Hymenoptera; family Formicidae; genus Tetramorium; species Tetramorium bicarinatum. Next base: position 14,053,768 of record OV788326.1, on the reverse strand, counting down.
GTAAGATGACTTTCTGTCCGCATCCCTTTTAGCCGGATACGTAGCAGCGACCACTGACTACGCGAAACACGCACTGTCATCCAACCACACATTGATCATCGCTCTTTTGAATTTTATCTCTTGAGGCAAATGGATGTGGCACCCCGCGTGCAATGGGTTGTACTTGGGCTGTACTTGTTAACGTTCACTGTTAGATTAAGTATTCGCGACAACGCCCAGCCACTGTCGTGTTCCTGGAATTCCTCGAGCGACGCCAGGGTTCGATGACGCGCTGGTCATACCACTCGTACAAATCGGATGTATTAAAAAGTTTGCAGTTTCGCGTATTGATACTTTTGTTTGCATGATTATCGCCTGCCACAAATTCACCATTGAAGACGGTATTCACTTTAACGCTGTTGCGTATTTGTAGAATGTCTCGCACTCGCTCGATCACTACGCTACCTGCGTCTTCCAAGAATTGACGTGGCTCGATATAGTCCGCGTTAATCACCGCAACGATCAAAAGACGATTTTCAAACGCGGTATCGATTTCTCGCCAAACGAGTCTGCTATTCTCATAGCCACCACCGAAATGTATAAATCGTCTTTCCAATTGAATTTTCACACCCGCGAGTCGCGCGATGCTCGAAACCAAAAATTGTCTATGCCCGATCGAGAGCCTCGGACGCTTGACTCGACTTTGCTCTTCGAGCCGTTCCACGCACTCGTCACATTGCTGAGCCCACGTGAAATATTCACCCAACGTAACCACTCGTCTGGATCCCTCCAGCAGCTCGCGTACTGTTTGCTTCATTATAACTTAATGCAGCTTGAACCTTTGCACAGAGACTGTTGGAGCCTACTTCAGCACCGCACGTTTCCAGGCCGATTTTATACCTTCATTTGTCTCTTTCTATCACTGATTATCGCAAAAGTTTTCTTGGAAATTGGGGGAGGGGGTACTGCGCAGGTCGCGTGCACGTTCTGATATGTTTATAAACAAAGATAAGATAAAATTCCTGGAAATGCGGGCTACTGCGCAGGTCTGTTCCGCAGTCTGATATGTTTATAAACAAAGATAAAGTTCCTGGAAATTGGGGGAGGGAAGGGGTACTGCGCACCGCAGTCATATATCTACGATAGTCGAAATATCGGCGATATCAAAATTCCTGGAAATGAGGGGGGAGGGGGAATACTGCGCAGGTTCGTTCCGCGGCCAGCAAAATTCCTAAAAATTAGGGGGTACCGAGGGGCTCTGATAGCGGCAGGATTATGTATCAGATACGATAGTCAAAATATCGGCGATATCAAAAGGATTTTTTTCCTGGAAATTAGGGATTATTGCGACATTATGCCCACCGCGTTATCTGATACCGCTGTTATCTGATATGTTTATAAACAAAAGTTGTAATCTGATATGTTTATAAACAAAGCTAAGTGTAATCTGATATGTTTATAAACAAAGATAAGATAAAAGGACCACCTAGGGTGCGTTAAAACGCCCATAGTATTCCTACTAAGGTGATTGACAGTGTTCAACAAGTTATGTACAAAGGTTATACTATCATTCAATTTTGCAACACACACGTACGTTTAAAAACGAAAGGAATAAGAAAATATAAGTGTATTGCTTAATTTTTATTATATTTTATTATATATATATATATATATATATATATATATATATATATATATATTGTTACGAGCGCCACCCGGTATTCTCTCCGTTCGCGCGAGCCTGCTAGCGGCCATTCGATATTTTCGATCGGCGGCATCGAGCGGTTGCCAAGGGACGTCAATAAGAATGAAGAGTGATTTTTCCGCTGGGCTTCTTGACAGGAGCACGTTCCGCTTATCTTCCGTCGGCCCGATTCTGTATTTAGACTAATAAAGTTGGTGTTGTTTCTGTTATCGCCTTTCCTTCTTTCCGAGCGCGAATACGTACGCGAATTTAACCGAGTGAGAGCTCTCGGGAGTGTGGCGAGTGTAACAATATATATATACATACAAACAGAAATACATTATTATATATATATTTATCTTCAAAAGTTTTGTATTATTTTTTAAATAATGGCTAGAAAACAGACAATAATAAAATTATCATCTAATGATATAAAGATTATAAAATCAGGTGAATGGCTGACGGATACACATATCGATTCTTTGACAATTTATTGAAAAATTGCTCTTTCTTTTGTCCTCGTGATACATGGAGAATACAACTTGCAGAAACGATAGAATCTATTTCAGTACATGAAAAACATATACAAATTCTACATAGCAACATGACTGTTTACGCAGCTCTCGTTGAGCCGGATGCACGGCACGTATTCTCTCCTCTTCGAATAACAAAACTTTTTGAGTCTCTTTTATTACAACTTTATTCCCTTTTCGTCGTTACACGTTTTATAATATGACTGACTAACTCGTAGTATTGGTAGCGACAACGCGCCAGCCAGTTCGTAAAACTATCGCCGTCCGATGTCATGTGGCGACATCCTGATGCCAGCTGCATCTAGTTATTTAGTTTGCGAGGCTTTGAGTGGCAGCGCCACTATATTTAAAATTTAAAATGTTTGGCTAACGGCTCAAACATATACTGCGCCTTGATGGGCTAAGTACATCAACCTGAAACATAAAATATAAGTATACAAGGTTCTAAACTTCAATGGGTAATATGCATATCCTAGAAGCGGGCCGCTTAAAAGTTCCTTTAGCGGTTCGTAAGGTCGCCGTTCTGATTATTCCATCAGCTCCCGGATGTACAGCAACAATCCGCCCAGTAAGCCAAGGTAACGGCGGTAGGTCATTTTCTCGTACGATTACTATTTGACCTATCTGAATTTGGGACCCTATAGTCTGCTTCCATTTATATCTTTGCTGAAGTGTATTGAGATAGTCCGCTGACCATTGCCTCCAAAATTGTTGACGCATCTGTTCGATGCACTGCCACCGAGATAAACGATTTGACGGTAAATCCTGGAGCGCGGGTTCTGGATACGAAATAAGTGAGTTTCCAATTAAGAAATGCCCAGGGGTTAAATAGGAATGATCTGAAGGGTCGGAGGATAAAGGCGTTAAAGGTCTCGAGTTCAATATCACTTCGATTTGCGATAATAATGCCTCTTCAAAGGTTAGTGATCCATCGGCGGCTACTCTAGTCAAGTGATGTTTTGTGGAGCGAACAGCCGACGCCCATAATCCCCCGAAGTGACTCGGGGAGGGATAAAGTGCCAAGCAATAGCGTCTTCTGTCATCTTATTCGTGATGTGATGTCGAAAATCTTCTCGGTTGAATAAATTCTGTAATTCTTCTAACTCTCGATTGGCTCCCACGAAGTTGGTCCCGTTGTCTGAGTAGACGTTAGCCGGTCTTCTTCGTCGTCCAATAAAGCGCTTTAAGGCACTTAAGAATCCTTCTGAGGTCAAATCCGACACAACTTCGATATGGACGGCCTTCGTGGCAAAGCAAACGAATACCGCGATCCAAACCTTGGATCTTTTGGCATTTCTTCGCCTACCTTCTCGAAGAAATATGGGACCGCAATAATCGACGCCCGTAGTATGAAATGGAGTTGCGAGCAGGAGTCACACGGGCGGCCGGAAGATCGCCTATAATTTGCTGTGATATGCGTGGCCTCGCTTTGACGCAAGTAAACACACTTGTGAACAACATCGCGAACTATTCCTCTAGCACTTAGAGGCCAGTAACGCTCTCGTACAGCTGCTAAGGTGGCATGAGATCCTGCATGGAGCAATCTCTTATGTTTTTGTTCAATAATGAGGCGAGTGAGCCGATGACGAGCCGGTAATATCAACTGATGCTTGATTTCATAAGATATATTGGCATTTTTCAGACGCCCACCAATTCTTAATAATCCCTCGCGATCCAAGAATGGATTCAAATCAAGCAAACGACTGTTGCTTCTAATTGCTCTTCGATTCTCAATAGCCTCAATTTCCACTGAAAATGCTAGTTGTTGTATTCTTCTGATGATGCTCCTTTGCGATGCTTCCAACTCTTGCACGGAAATTGAACCGCTTTTTCGGTCGCCTGGCTTGGATCTTGCGTTTTGCACGAAACGAAGACACATTGCAATTGCTTTACGCAATCGAGCGTATGATAAAAATCTATCAATTATATTACATTCTTCTTGTGATGCAGAAATGGCTACGATCGTCCCTCGTTGCTCCGGCAATTCTTCAATGCTGCCTGAATATCGCCTCCCGATGGGCCATGTTGATTCATCGTCGCATAACCATGTTGGGCTCCTTCACCACAGATCTGCATCCTTGAGAGCTACAGGCGTGGATCCACGTGATAGGATATCCGCAGGATTACAATCTGTACTTACAGCATTGAGCAGACGTAAGTTCCTGTATCTCGCCCACTCTGTTTGCAACAAAAGTGTTAAATCTGTGACTAGGGGAGTTGATCCAATCCAACACTATCCGGGAATCTGTCCGAAGGTAAATGGCGTCGATCTTTAATTCTAAAATGGGAATGAGCCTGTCGATTAATTGCGCCAACAATTGCGCAGCGCATGACTCAAATCGAGGAACCGACACAGCCTTCAGTGGTGCTACCCGCGACTTCGCGTATAATAGCTTCGCAGAATTTCTCCACTTTGACTTGTAGTGCGCAGGTATACGCATGCTCCGTATGCGTTCTGACTCGCGTCGCAGAATCCATGCAGCTCGACGCGTGTACTTGCCTTAACTTCCACTGCCTTGCGGGCAATGCGGATATCATTTAATTGGCTGAGCTGTGATTTGTAATTAGTCCATTGCGTGTGTAATTCTGTTGGCAGCGACTCATCCCAGCCAAGGTGTAATGCCCACAATCGCTGAATCAATATCTTTGCCAATATTACCACTGGTCCGAGAAGACCTAAAGGATCGAAGATTTGTGCAACACATGACAAAATTGCTCTTTTCGTCACTCGCTGCTTGTTATCTGCTTTAATTTGTATTCGATATAGCAATATATCATCCGCTGGATTCCATTGAATACCCAGAGTTTTGCACATGCCTTCCTTATCCAATGTACGCGTTGAATTTCTCGTGGAAGAGTCAGGAACATTGTCCAACAATTCGGAGCAATTGGAGGCCCATTTGTGTAGTTGAAAACCACCTTTTTCGAGAAGCTTCGTTGTTTTATCACGAACTTGCACGGCTGCTTCCTTCGTGTTTTCTCCCGAAATAAGTTCGTCAACGTTAAAGTCTCGCAACACGATCTTTGATCCGATCGGGAAGTTCTTCTCCGCGATTTCGGCCAAGGTTCTGATAGCCTTAATGGCAAGGAATGCCGCCGCACCAGTGCCGTATATGACTGTCAATAATTCTAGCACTCTTAGCGGGTTATCGGGAGTATCACGCCACAGGATACGTTGTAAGGATACCTGTGATTCGTCGACCAGCACCTGGCGATACATCTTTGTTATATCTGCAACCAAAACAAACTCAAAAGTACGAAATCTCACGATAATAGAGAAAAGATCTTGTTGCAATGAGGGCCCGACTATCATGCAGTCATTAAGTGAAACACCCGTGGTTGTTTTGCATGAGGCGTTGAATACCACCCTTAAGTTGGTCGTCTCACTCTCTTCTTTAATCACTCAATGGTGAGGCAAATAAAAATGCGAGATGGTATCTATATTGTCACCTTGAATCTCTCTCAGGTGCCCCAATGCTTCATATTCATGGATGAAGTCCACGTAATCCTTTTGAGCAACGGATTACGACTTAAGCGACGTTCGAGATTTTTAAATTGCCGCATAGCAATGTCCTTGGAATGGCCGAGACGCGCCAATTCCTCTGGTCTGGTTGGGAGCTTGACTATGAATCTACCCATCGAATTCCTCTTGACAGTTGACTCAAAATGTTCCACGCACTTACGATCCTCTGCTGACATTTTGACATTCCGCGCGCTATGCTCGATTTCCCAAAATCTCGCTATGGCATCATCTAGTGCTTCATTTGTAGTGAGATTGCAGATCGTTGCTTCGGGCTGTGTTTTCTTCGTGATGATTCCGCCTCCTGCTATCCAGCCAAATTGCGTTTTTTGCCAACGTGGCTGATCTGGTGCAGTTTTTATTTGTCCTACGCAAAGAAGGTCCCAAAAGATTCCTGCTCCTATAAGTATATCTATCTTTGATCTCTCCTTAAAATTGGGATCCGCTTACTTGATTCCTGGTGGAACGCGAATGTCCAATCTTCGTATCGATGCGTTTGATATGTCCTGTACAATCTTACGCAGCACAAGGCATCTGAGCTCTGCCTTGAAACCATTGAAGCGAGACTGCACGATCAAGCTGACGTAACTACGCGTTTCCGTGTTCGATTCTCCCACTCCACTTATTGGCACGGAGGTGGGAATTTGCTTGAGCTTAAGTTTTTCGACGAGTTCCGATGTTACGAAGTTCGATTGCGAGCCAGAATCGAGAATAGCTCGGCATGGTAGGATGTTTCCCTTACTATCTTGAACGTGAATGATCGCTGTGGATAATAAAACTTGCTGTCCTAACAATCGTGTGGCGTAATTTACGCTCGTTAATGACGTTGATTGTGCCGGGGAAGTTGCATCTGTGGACTTCACTTCAGCTTCCTTTGCTTGCGTGTCCGACTCCATATGTAGCAGCGTGTTGTGCCTCTTACTACACTTCTTACACGAGCCGGCGTTGCAATTCTTTGCTCGATGATCTGTGGATTTGAGACAGTTTAAGCATAGCTTGAGGGCTTTGATTTCTTGAAAACGCTTATCCACCGAAAATCCGAGAAATTTGCTGCAGAGAAAGATAGGATGATCGCCTTTGCAAATTAGACATCCTGATTTGTCCGTTGCTACATTTGCCAAAGTAGCCTTCTTCGCACTCGTTTTGCCAGCATTATTCGACGATGCCGGGGATTGAGCGCCTCTATCAATCGCTTCTAATGCACGACACCTATGAGCCAAAAAATCAGTTAGTTGTTTGAGAGTCGAAATATTTCAGTCCTTAAGGCTAGTTTCCCATTCTTTATTTGTAACCGACGGCAATTTATTAGTAATCACATGAATAATGAGATCGTCCCACTGATCTATAGGTCGCTTCAATACCCTCAATGTTCGCAAGTGCTTCAATACATTGTCCAAAAGGTGCCTCAATTCAGTATGATTTTCTTTGTGCAACACTGGTTGTCCGAATATTGCTTTAATGTGCTTCTGCATGATAACCCGCTGGTTATCATACCGCTCCTTTAACATCGCCCATGCTTCTTCGTAATTGGCTGCTAATTCTAGTGAACTAATAACGTCTGCAGCTTCGCCTTTGAGAGATGCTCGCAGATAATGCATCTTTTGTATAGTCGGTAATGCAGTGTTCGCGTGTATCATCGAATGAAATACATCATGAAATGGATGCCAATCCTCGTACGACGCCGCAAACGTGGGAAGATCAATTCGCGGTAACTTCATATTAGCGTTGGTTTGCGGAGGGTTGTCGCGAATACCCTGTACACGCAGCATGTCGAATGGATTTGGACCGACAGCACCCACCTGCTCTGTACGCACGAGTATGAGCTGCTCGAACTTTGCGTCAGTCTCGAAATATTTCTGTTCAAAGGATTGACGCTCTTCGTTACTCGCGATTTCCTGTTCATTCGCGTTTTCCAACATCTCAATGCTTGACTGCGCGTCCTCGAATGATTGCCAGCACTCGCGAAACTTTGCTTGTCTTTGCCGTAATTCTATCAACGACTCATGTCTGCCGCCTATTTCGTCAACGAACGTTTTCCCGCGCGTACACGCGGCCTTTGCCTGAGGTCGCTTCGTCTTTGCGGCACGTTGCGATGCTTCTTGTTCCGCCATCTTTGAATGACTCGATATAAAGGAAATGGACTGTAAATGTATGGGATAGGCAGCGGAGACTCACCTGGTGATATTGCCTCTTAGCACTTGTCGCTATCTTATACTTTGAATGTGCCTTTGCCTTGTGCGCAGGCTGCTTGACTTTACTTGAGTGGATTCGTTACACCGTCCAGCGATGGATGCGACGTGTATTCTCGACTTTTGCTACTTCCGCTAATACGCCTTCTTAACCTTGAATGCCTTTGTGCGAGACCGGACTTCTGTAGATCCGGCTCGAAGGACCATATGTTTACGCAGTTCTCATTGAGCCGGGTGCACGGCACGTATTCTCTCCTCTTCGAATAACAAAACTTTTTGAGTCTCTTTTATTACAACTTTATTCCCTTTTCGTCGTTACACGTTTTATAATATGACTGACTAACTCGTAGTATTGGTAGCGACGACGCGCCAGCCAGTTCGTAAAACTATCGCCGCCCGATGTCATGTGGCGACATCCTGATGCCAGCCGCATCTAGTTATTTAGTTTGCGAGGCTTTGAGTGGCAGCGCCACTATATTTAAGATTTAAAATGTTTGGCTAACGGCTCAAACAATGACAACACATGATTGTCATTGGATATGTTGATAGTTATTATGATAATAAGACAGTTTATATTTACGATTTTTTAAATTATAAACAATTACATGCTCATCATGAAATATATTTAAAAAAAACTATGTCCGTTTTTAGCATTGAACAAAAATACAGTTAAATTTCCTAATGTACAACAACGACAAAATATGAATGATTGTGGAATATTTGCAATTGCATTTGCGGTATCATTATTATTTGATTTAAAGCCAAATACAATTAAATATGAATGTTCTATGATGAGACAGCATTTAATAAAAATATTTGAGACTAATGTTACAGAACGTTTTCCACAAGATTTAACTTTCCAGTAAACACTGTTATATAATTGTTATATAAACGTAATGTAACTGAATGTTACAGGTAATATACATAAGTATTACCGGTAAGCTACTGGTTAGTTGTAATTTCTCTGTATGCGAGGCGCGCTAGCGAGAGCGCGCGGTAAAGCGAAGTGGAGGGGACGAGTGAGTGAGTGAGGGGCAGCAGTTGGGCACGAACAGCGTTGATCAAAAGACACACAACACGATACTTAACAATATGCAAATTTAATAAAGAACTGATTATAATGTAACATAATTATTGGAATTTAGAAAATATGTAATTCGCGTGACACGGAGACTGCCATCGTCGGAGGCTAAAAGATGACAGAGCGATGTTAACTGTACGCGATATAGTGGTAAAAAGGCTCGGAGCTCGGTCCGCTGGGAGTTTTTATACGTGGCAAATCCTTTGTCTTGATGGGGAATTCCCCGCACTTGCAAGTGCCAGTTTCTTGCCTTATATGGTATTCAAGCTCTAGAAATAATTTACTTAGAAGGCATGCAAGCTTAGCGGTGAAAAGAACATGATTCACGCGCAGGTGTTCGTGACTTATAAGTGGATCGATAGATACAAGGTCAAGAAAGCGAGCAGCATCTCGCAATTCAAAATGCAACTCGATATAATAATTATCTCTAATGCTTTCAAAACTGCGGCGTGATACGCGATAAGAATGGTTGTTGCTGATTCTCGAACATTCTCACTCATAAATATAACATGTAATATAACAGATATTATATTATAGTTTGTAACGGTGCGTTCTCGCTTAGCCGCGGATGGCTCGCCGGAGCCCAAGGTGCGGGAAGCAGCAGGGGAGTCTGCTAATCGGCCCCGGTATGGCGCACGTGGCGCGGTGTTTCTCGCGGTGTCGGATCCGCGTTCGCGGCGTAGTGCGAGGGGAAGGTCGGCCGGGCCGGCCTAAGGAAGTCGAATGCTCGGTCGTGCCCAAGCTACGGAGAGGTCGTGCCGTCTCCGTCGACTCCGGGAGTAAGGCGATCGAACGCTTGGTCGTGCCCAAGCTGTGGAGAGGTCGCACCGTCTCCGTCGATCACAGGAGCAAGGAAGTCGAACGCTTGGTCGTGCCCAAGCTACGGAGAGGTCGCACCGTCTCCGTCGACTCCGGGAGTAAGCGAAGGTAGGAGCTGCTATGAGTCCCCCGGAGGCCGGTATCGGGAGGGATATCGGGTCAGGAACTGGTGCCGGCTCTCCGTGCGAGCCGGCTTATATACCGGTTCGGCGGTATATAAGAAACGCGACCCATTTCACGCGTCGTTCCGTGGTGGTGTCGCGTTTCCTCGTGGGTTTTGCGCCCGCCGTGTCCCCGTGCTGGGCGGATGGTCGGCCCGAGGGAACTTAGTGACGACACTTTACTGTGTCATCACAAGTTATATATTAAAATAATATTTATGTTATATTAGCAGAATGTAAATGTATTATATATATATATTTATTAATATATAAGGTAATTTTTAAATAAAAAACTATATATTGCAGAACTTATTAATGGAAAATTTCTTGTAATTTTTACAAAACTTTTAAAAACAATTTTTCTTGACAATGACATAAATTTTTACATTAAGTACAGCATAAGCTTAGATTATTAGACTATATAATACGTTTCCTTAGAATATAAATATGTATTATTACAAAAATTATTCAAAAAAAAAATTACATTTTTTCAAAAACTTAAAAATAATATTACTATTCTTTGTAAAATTAGATTTGTTTACATACATATTGCAAGACTTTTAACAATAATAATTGTAATAATGTAAATAAAGCTTAAAGAATATACGTAAAGTAATAATACTTTATGTAACTACAATACCTATCTCTAGTAGTATGTCTATGTATATATATGTCTTTTTAATATATTATTATCACTTGAATAGTAATTTTTTAATAATATGTTTCTTTATTAGGCTGATATTACAGGCATTCGACAATGACATTGTCGGAGTAACGATTGATTGTAGGATAGAAAATTTCTAGAGAACTCGAGAAATTTTCTATCCTGCAGTCAATCGCTACGTCCAACAATGTTGTTGACGGATGTATGTAATATCAGCCTTACTGTTATTTTTGGTATACTAATCACTTTTGGTATACTAATCACTACATTCCTTTTTTGTAAATTATTATGTAGAGTTTTTTAACTCTCTATCATATCGCTGTTTAGCAAAGCGAATACCATTCAGCAGTTATGTCAATCAATTCCATTTCCGTTAAATTTGTATGTAAATCCAAAATAGTTTTTGAAACAACAAATATATTTTTAAATATATTTTTTTATCATATCGTATTAATTAAAATATTCGTTACAAATAATACAAATATACATACCTTTCATAAAAGCAATTAGACGCAATTTCTGTAGCGCAAAATTTTTCCGTCGTCCTTTCCATGAGCATTTCATGCTACATTCATTGAAAAATATTCGTGCCAAAGTATTGCGAATACTTTCTCTTGGTGTGTGACCACCAATCTTTAATATAAAATTTTTCTGAAATATACAAAACAAGAAATTAATATAAAATATGATACATAAAAGTATATTTGCTTATTTTAATTGAATCGTTATTCACATATTCGTCAACAAAATCTTCTTCTTGTAGACGAGTTTCCATGTTTTTAATATCTTTGATCGATTTCAATGGTAAGTATTTTTTAATTCGTTCTATCGAAGAAATTATTCTTGTTGTAGACATAATTCTATCAATACGCTGAGCTAAATCTTTCATCTTTAATTTTAACTTAAGACTTATTTCTATCAAATTTTTTGTATCTTCTGTAACAAATAATACAATTCTATTACAAATTTAATTTTAATGAGAAATGTAAAAAAGTTAATTTACCTTTAATACGCATAAGTGTATCCTGCATTGAACACTCATTACTTGCAAGTGATTCTTCACTGGAATGCTCATTTCTTCTTGCAAGTGATTGTTGACTGGAATGTTCATTTCTTCTTGCAAATGATTCTGGACTAGAATGCTCATTTCTTGTTGCAAATGATTCTTGACTGCAATGCTTTCTTCTTTTTGCAAATGATTCTTGACTGGAATGTTCATTTCTTCTTGCAAATGATTTTGGACTGGAATGCTCATTTCTTGTTGCAAATGATTCTTGAATGCAATGCTTATTTCTTCTTGCAAATGATTCTGGACTGGAATGTTCATTTCTTCTTGCAAATGATTCTGGACTGAAATGCTCATTTCTTCTTGTATTTTCTTGTGTTTTTGTACTTGAGGGAGACTGAGAGTCTCTAAAATTTGTAAACATATAATAAAATTTATACATAATTACCAAATTTAACAAATTAAATTAATTTTAAAATATTTATTTTTGCATTCTTTTTATTCTATTTTTAATTTTATACCTTTTTCTTCAATATATGCACTACTCGAAGGTAGCGTAAATTTTGAGAAGACATAATGAGCATCAGTCGCAGATTTTGGCCATTGCGACATCTCTTGACTTTTTAATTTGATTTGACTGTTCGAATTATCAAGATTGTTAATATTATTATCGTTAACTCTGTCTTCTTTGGATTCAATATCTGAATATATATATTTGATAGATATTTTTTTTTCTACAACCTCTACCTAACCGCATTTCATCTGTCGATGTATAATTTCCATTTTCTGCAACTTTTTGTGCTTTTTTTAATGTTCCTGAAATGTATAAACGTTAGTATACTTAAAATAAATGAACGTTAATGTTAGATATGATAAAAATATTTTTATTTATATGCTTGCGTGCGTATGTGTGTTTTAAAATATATACTTACTGCAATATTTTTCAACTTTTACTGGAAGCAATGACCATGTTTTAATATCTGGTTTAACACGTTTGACAATAAAGCTGTAAAATTTATTGGCGGCCACCAGCAAAAAAGTCATTCTCATCTTTATGAAGCCAATTTGTAGGAACTTCGGATATAGCACCATCATCGATGAATGATATAACAGCATAAGCCATATTTCTGAGACTAAACATAAATAACAAAATATTTTAATTCATAAATTATATAGATATTATCGAAAATTTTAATAAAATATACGATCTAGTTTAAAACTACAAACGATTAATAATGTAAACGTTATAATGATATATATTTCTATTACTAATAATTATAATACACGTATAAATATCTTTTAAAATAATATTTTCTTACATTTTATGATTATATGAAATAACGTTTATCTTTCAACAACTGATTCGATGTGTTTACAAGATAAAAATGATATTTCTCTTGTGTACGCTAGTGTGATCGTTTACACTACTACATTTTTCTCTTTCTGGACATTAATTTATCAAAAATTTTAAGAGAATAACAAAACATACTTTAAAGAATATCCATTACATAAGAATACTGTAATCAAGAGACACGGTAGCGTCTCCCGCCAAGTATGTTTTATAGGGCAAAAGTTCTTTTAAGACGTAAAGTACATAAGTGATATATTTTTTCGTAAACGTGAGTGAGACGTTTTTTATATAAACGAGATGCTACAGCGTATCATTTACGGAAAAGAAGACGCTTCTCAAGAAAAAAATCAGTGTTCTTTTCAAATAAATTCGTATTATCAAAAAATGTATATATTGATCAGGAATGTAGATTTTTACAATTATAATTGTATAACAATAATACACATGAATGCACTTAATGCAAAGATATAAAATATGCATACATTTTTTTGCACGATTTATGTCATTCAGATACGTCGTTGTCGTCGTCGTCGTTGTTTTCTTTTTCGCAAAATTTGTCTTGTCCCCTTCCCCTATTTTTTCTATTTTCCAATAAATAACGCATGTAAGTGAGAAAGAGCTGTATTACGCGAAAAAATTATTGATCTAAAGACGTGTTACAGTCCCCGCGAAGGTGATTCCGTAAGCGTTGATGCCAATCCTCCACCCCCTTCACCCTTTTCTTAAAGAAAAGGTTAAAATTTTCGATTTTTAGTTAAGGTTAAATTCGTATTTAGTTAGTCATGATTTGGATTTTGATGTAAGTACGAGTTCGATTCGCAACCCCTATGCACTATAAAAGGGCGAGAAGAGATGAAAACAGTTTTTCGAGAAAAGAAGAAGAAGAAGTGATGGGCAGTGATTGATATCTGAGGACGAGTTGTAATATTCGCGGAGGTGGTTCCGTAAAGGTAGATGTCCATCCTACACCCTTCAACCTTCTCTTGTAACAAAGGGTTAAAATTTTCGACTTTTAGTTAAGGCTAAATTCGTATTTAGTTAGTCATGATTTGGATTTTGATGTAGGTCCGAGTTCCATTGGCAACTCCTATATGCCCTATAAAAGGACGAGAAGGGATGAAAACAGTTTTTCGAGAAAAGAAGAAGAAGGAGTGATGGGCGGTGATTCGTATCTGAGGACGAGTTGTAAAACTCGCGGAGATGGTTCCGTAAAGGAAGATATCCATCCTGCATCGTTCACCCTTTTCTTGTAGGTCGCGCCTGAGATGCTATACCGGTCTGATCAGATATAGCGCTTGTTGAGATCGGTGCCCGCGTTTTTCCAGCTTTGGAGATAGCGTTTGGGGAGTGCAGTCGTGAGGCTTTCTGGCTTGCAAATTGGGATACGAGAGTGTCATTGTAATTATTAACTATTAGGTCTCCCGTCTCGGAGAGGGAGCTTTGCCTTAGCTGCTAGCCTAGGGCCGCCACGGTGGCGGAACGTGACGAAATATGGTTGCTGCTGAGTAACTTGCGGACCACAGATAACGAGCCATTAGAAAAGACTAGCAAAAGAATGCGAGTCGATGATTCTGAGCAGGCTTTTGATTCAATCGCCAGAGAATATATGGAGAGTAAACAGCCGGAAGGGTCTGAATGGTGTGTCGTAAAGGACCACAAGAAAAAGAGCGCCAAGAAGCAAAGAGAAGAGAAATTTAATAAACGACGCAACATTTCCGACCATTCGAGTGAACATGAGCCGGAGGATGGTATGAATGTGGAGCTTAGCAACCGGAAAGGTTATAGTGACGACCAAGCCTGCAATCTTTTAATAAAACAAGCGGCTTGGAATGATATTAGTTATAGTAACGACAGTGCAGTAGAAACGCACCGAATAAACGAGGACAACATACCACCGGTCACGGGATCATGTGACTCACGCGTGACCAGCGCAATCACGGTCGATCAACAGGATAAGGAAGCATTCACGGTATGCAGTGACTACCTGAAAAAAAAAACACAACAGGCTCGACCCCCAGTGACGAGATTCGACGACAGCTATAGAGGAACAGCGAGAATCATACTAAGACTCCTCCCTGGTCAAACCTCAACCAGAAAAGGCAAAAACCTCATCAAAATCTGGATGGTCTTAACGGAGGGCTGCATCAGTCCAGTAACAGTGATCTTGGTGAACCACTTTTCCGCGGAAGCGGAATTCAGGGATTACGTTGACGCTAACGCCGCCCTGGAGAAACTAGAGAAACTCCCAGAGCCGAAGAAACTAAAGGTATACATGGAGCAGCGGGCCATGATAAGTAGGGGCGTTATTTCGGACTAGCCCGCGTCGATCTCTGACCTATGATCGGTAATCCAGGATAGGATTGATATCACGAGATTTGAACGTATGTATCGACGTAAGTGGAATAGTGCAGAGAAGAGATCTATTTTATCGGAAACAGAAAATATTATAGTGACATTCAGGGGAGTGGGAATCAGAGACTTAAAAATTTTTTCTGATAACGTGGGGCTCAAGGTGAGACCATTCGTCCCACAGAAGGCAATGTTTCAGCTGTTATAGATTCGGTCACACGAAAGTGTCATGTAAGAGTGACACGTATTGCATTGGATGTGGGAAAAAGGAGCATGTGTGACAGAACAGTCAAATGTCGTAACTGCGGTGGCCCGCATAAATCCACATTCAAACAGTGTCCCGTGTTCGTTAAAAACAAAAATAGTAATATAGTTATGTCTTATAAAAATGTTTTTTTTTATAGAGCTAGACAAATGGTGGAAAGTAGGGCAGAGGCCACGGTGCTCCCAACTGGCGAGTCAGGAGGCTAGGCCGAGTCTCTCTGCTATTAAAAACGTGCCTTTTGCGGAAGCAGTGAAACGATCCGTCCCCCATGGACAGGACATACCAACGGATAACACCGTGTTGCAACGGAGGAAGTGAGAGAGTGCCCTTCTCAACGGGGTGTCTAGCTCGAGCAGATCAAGGGCATCCCACGGTCCTGCGCCGAATTCATCCCGGGAATATTACAGACAGTTTGATCTACGAAGCGAGGACATCAGGAAAGAGAAGTGGGGTATTGCTGGGACGGCGGCCCGCGGAGGGGCTGCATGGCCGTGGGGGCCACCCTCTGAGACGAAGGAAGAGGAGACACAGGAAGATAACATGTGCCGTAAGTAGCGCTCAATCAAGAAGGCAATCACAAATATCCTCCAATTAATATGTAGAATCCCAGGTGCTCGGGAGGCTCTCCTCAACTCTATAATAAACACGCAATATAAGGATGGGGGTAAGCAAACAGAATCATTTTACGAATCAAAAATAAACAACAGTGTTGACAAGAGTCGAGTGATGTCAAGCGGTGGTGTTTCGATCTCGGTGTTGCGATCACAGATCGAGTTCGAGATTGTCGGTGGAGGTACTACCCCACCAACAGGATTCGATGCGATAGGCATTAAAACAAGAAATCTGGATAAAAACTTGACCATATACGCTCTATACAGACACCCCCGAGTCGCCATGGGGCCCCAGGATATGGAATTTATATTTAGACACATCAAGGGCGAGGAGGACGTAGTTATCATGGGAGACTTTAATGCGCACAACTCTCTCTGGAATTGCGACTTGACCAATCAGTGCGGTGAGATATTGTTGGAGGCTATGCAGAATGAAGACTTTTTCTGCATAAACACGGACACTAAATCAAGGATGGGACACCGAGGTCAACGAGATTCCAACCTGGATCTCCTCTTCGGATTGGAGGGGGTGATTGATAGAGTGGAATACTCACAGCAGGACGATACATGGGGAAGCGATCACTTCCCATTTACATTCTACTTCGATAATGGCATCATTCCATATAGGAAAATCGCAAATAGAATTTCAACTAGAAGAACGGATTGGACGGCATTCCGAGAGATGACGAACAATGAAATTGAATCGAAATTACTCCCTCATATTGACACGTTCGGAGAGGACCCCGAAGGATACTATCGGGAATTTATAGACATCTTGAGAAACGCGACAGATCGAGCGTCAGGCAGAAGGCACGGAGGAGAACTGACCGAACCGACAGAATAGCAGGAAAGTCCCACATAGATGGTGGGACAACGAGTGTGAACAAGCCATAAGGAACAGAAAGAGAGCACTCATGGCTTTCACAAACATGATAAATCGGTGCACTCGTGGATTGAGTACAAGCGGACTAGAGCTCTAACAAGGAAAACCATTAACAACAAAAAGAGGGCCGACTTCGAGAGGTTTTGTGCGGGTATTAACCAGTTCACTAGCCTTAGTTACGTGTAGATCTTGATCAGAAAATTAAAAAACGCAAAATCAAAGGTCCATTGGAACAGATGGCACATCGGGAACAGGGAGGCGGAAATTAGAAAAATCATCGATGGCTTCGCCCCGCCATATGTCGGATCGGACCCGAGGGTGGATCTGAGAGGGTGTCACCGAGATTCGACGATGGACGTCCCATTCCGGCGAACAGAGCTGTTGGTACGATAAGGAAGGAATCGGCTCCTGGCATGGATGGCACGGAGTATAGAATGATAAAGGAACTATCGGAACCTGGCCTTACTTGTCTGTTCAACGCCATGTGGACTGCGAATGCCATATCGGACGAATGGCTGAGATACCAAGTTATCTTCATCGACAAACTTGGAAAGGAGAGGGTTCGACCGATTTCCCTGTCCTCGTGCGTCGGAAAACTCCTTGAGCGCATGATCAACGAACAACTAATCTGGTGGGTAGAAAAGGAGGGAAAATTCAGTGCTAAACAGAGTGACTACCGCAGAAGCAAGTCTTGTATGAACAATTTGGTTAAGATAACGGCGGACACCCGAGCATCCTTATGTAGAGGTGAGTACACGCTTGCTGCGTTTCTCGACGTTTCATCAGCTTACGATAACGTGGACTATCGCATAATGTTGGACAAATTGGCAGAGCTAAATTGCCCCGCGGATATCGCTAATTTCATCAAGAAATGGTTATATCAGAGATCGGTTCGCTTCATTGTCAACCTACAGGAAAGCATTGAACAAGTCATATATAAGGCTCCCGCAGGGCGCTATGCTTAATCCAGCGCTGTACTCGCTATATACCGAGGGACTATGTGCTGGTTTACCAGAGGGGGTGGAAGCTGTGGAGTTCGCGGATGATATCAGCCTTTATGTCTGTGGATCTAACAGACGGAATAATCGGAGCCTCCTGCAACAGGCGGTAAATACGGTCGCGGATAGACTGCTGGCTATGGGCTTAGACATTGAGCCACGCAAAACGGTCTTAGTCGAATTCAATAAATCCGACTACTATGACAGGTCGGTGGGGCATCCAGGTTCGGGGATGCGAGGTGATTAATAATGGGGAGGCCAGGTTCCTAGGAATCTGGCTGGACAACGGCCTCAGGTACGCTCGCCAGGTTCAAGAGGTAAGGGGAAAGGTTGATAGGATTAATTCAGTGCTGAAGTACCTGTGCAGGACCTCGAAGGGATTAGAGGTGAATACCGCCCTGCTGCTATACAAGAGTTTGGTGAGGTCGGTCACCGATTATGGGAACTTCATATACTACCCTAGAGAAGTAGCTATACAAACTAAGTTGGAAAGAGCGCAATATAAAGGTATCCATGTTGCACTCGGATACAGAAAAAGTACTCCTAACAATGTTATTATCGCAGAAACCAAGATAAGATTGCTGAGACACCAGGCAGAATTGCTTGCGAGAAACTTCGTGTATAAGATCGCCGCATATGATGAAACGGTCTGTGTGACAGGATTCACAGAATGTACAAAAGTGAGGAATATATCAGGTTTCGGCAGCCCAGGTACGGACTTTCACTACTGTCCAGAGTTTGGAGGGAGTCCACATCTATCAGGACATGCATTAGTCAACCGAGAAAGCACGAATTATTTCAAGGATCATACGAGGTACACACGTACGTACCAACGAAAGACATCATTATAGGTTTAAATAAGAAAAATAATAAGAAAAATATACTGACGATTAATTGATTGGAGACATCCTGAAAGGCCATAGCTTAAACCACTCAGCGGAAATTATATACACGATCCTACTTGTGGTGCGACGGGAGCCAGTGTGGTCATTGAAAACCAGGAAACAGCATACAAGGCCAGCCTACACAGATTCTGCTCTTCCTTTACTGCAGAAGTTTTTGCAATAAGAGTGGTCCTGGAGCTTGTGGTGACGCAGTGGAAGCTTAGAGACGATCACATTTTAATCATGTCGGATTGCAAAGCAGCCCTGATGGTGGTAAGAAATAATCAGTTCAGCGTCCATAAAAATAGATACGTGACAGAGGTTAGCAACTCATCTTCACTCTGGAGAAGGCCCACGACAAGAGGGTGGTGCTAGTATGGATACCGGCACACGTCGGCATTGCGGGCAACGAAATGGCGGACGGGCTGGCCAAGGAGGTGGCACAAGAGGATCCTAGTCTCGAGTTTGAGGGGGGGGGGTGCCAGTGGGAGACTTGATAACGATCGCCAGAGAGGAGACTTGGGAGGCCACTCAGACCTCAATCTTACGAGATTCGGTCCGGAAGGGAATGTTCTATTTTGAGAAGTTTTACGAAGGGGCGTCGCGAAAGCCCTGGTTTAGTGAAATCAATGCCGAGAGATATTTCGTTACCATGACGAATAGAATAAGACCGAACCATTGTAACCTAGAAGCATCCCAACATAGAAAGAACTATATATAACTAACCTCGGAAAGATGTGAATGCGGGAATGAACGTAAGGATCTTTACCACATTTTGCTGCAGTGCAGCAAGCACTGCATGATGATTTAAGAGTTGTGATGGATGAGGGCCTTAGAGAGGCGGGTCACTTGACGGAGATCGAGTTTATTAAGAAGGAAAAGTGGTCCTTAGTTTATATAATCTTTAATTTCTTAAAGAAAATAGGCAAAATGATATGAGGATTAATATGAGCGGATGGAATTGTGCCTAATATGTTGTAGCTTTAATCCCTACAGCTTTCATCCCTACAGGATAGGTCTAACAAGTCTGTGCCAAATGGCCACTGCGCAGAAGACATCTAACTACTCCCTCACCCGAGGGAAAAACAAAAAACCCCCTCTTGTAAGAAAGGGTTGTCTCTGTGAAGTTGGCACCTCACTTTTAAAAATCGAAAGTTTTATTAACAGTTCAATTGGTATCCGCAATAGTTCTACAGTTCCTGATAGGTTTTAGAAATAGTTCCGTTGATTTAACTAAAAAAAATGCAATTTGAAAATGAGGTGCCAACTTCCCATGGCACCTCAAATTTCGAAAAAATTGATTTTGAACATGAAATTCTATAGTTCTCGAAGAGTTCTATAGCTTCTGATAGGTTTTAACAATAGTTTCGCACTTTAAATATTTTTAAATAAATTTTTTATTTGACCGTCGGCACCTCAAGTTTCAAAAAAATTGATTTTTAACATAAAATTCTATAGTTCTCGAAGAGTTCTATAGTTCCTGATAGGTTTCAGCGACAGTTCGGCACTTTAAATTAAAAAAAATTTTTTTTAATTCGCCCGCTGGCACCTCACCTCAAGAGTAAACTACCACGTTACAACAAGTTCCAGCCGACTTATGGGCATTTTCCGACAGTTCTGCAATAGTTCCGACGCTTCCTACAGGTTTTGTCGATAGTTCTAGTCTTTAAGTATTTTTAACTAATTTTTTAATTCGCCCTCTGGCACCTCACCTCAAGAGTAAATTACCACGTTACAACAAGTTCCAGCCGACTTATGGGCATTTTCCGACAGTTCTGCAATAGTTCCGACGCTTTCTACAGGTTTCGTCGATAGTTCCGGTCTTTAAGTATTTTTAAATGATTTTTTAATCCCCCCTCACCTCAAGAGTAAAGCGTGAGTAAACACGCACACGCACACGCACACGCCCACGCACACGCCCACACACACGCGCACGCACACGTCCACACACACGCGCACGCACACGCACACGTACACGCACGCGCGCGCGTATATATACGGCAGAAAGAGTTTGGAATAAATGCTGAAAGTGAAATAATAAAAGGGACGAATCACGGAATCCTTATTTCTGATATATATATATATATATATATATATATATATATATATATATATATATATACAAGGTGTTCAAAAAGTCCCGGACCGGTTAAATAACTTGTAAAGTAGGCGTCGCACTGAAAAATGATCAATCTAAAAGTTGTAGGAAATGTCCCTGGCTATCCGATGGTGACCATGGCTGTGACCTTGACGTTGACCTTCAAGGTCATTTGAAGGTCAAGTCGATTTTTTTAAATGGAACCCCATATTTTTGATCCCGGAAACGAAAAGAGCGGAAAATTTCACGTTCAGATATGACCTTGACCATTTTTTTTTTAAATTTGACCTCTGATGGTTGACAAGGCTGACACCAATCCCAGCCGGCTAAGGCAAGGTTGGGTGATGTCCGGCCAATGAAGGCAAGGCTGACATCAATCCCAGCCGGTTAAGGCAGGGAAGGGTGATGCCCAGCCAGTGAAGGCAAGGCTGACATTAATCCCAGCCGGTTAAGGCAGGGAAGGGTGATGCCCGGCCAGTGAAGGCAAGGCTGACATCAATCACAGCCGGTTAAGGCAGGGAAGGGTGATGCCCGGCCAGTGAAAGCAAGGCTGACATCAATCCCAGCCGGCTAAGGCAAGGTTGGGTGATGCCCGGCCAGTGAAAGCAAGGCTGACATCAATCCCAGCCGGTTAAGGCAAGGTTGGGTGATGCCCAGCCAGTGAAGGCAAGGCTGACATCAATCCCAGCCAGTTAAGGCAGGGAAGGGTGAAGCCAGGCAATTGCAGTAAGTTGGAAGTTATTTATTAGAGCAAATGCTCAAAGGTCCATGCTGCGTGGTTAAAATGCTGCAATGTTGGCGAATATGTCTGCATCGACTCATCCTTGCCTGCCGACCATGATACCCTACCTGGAGGGGACCCGGCGGAACAGATCTGGCTGGCCATTGCTCCTTCTTCCTGCGCCAAGATCTCGGCCATAATGAGGAGCTGCACCATCTTGCTGAAACCACGTCTGGTGAAAATCATCGCCCACAATTGCCTGAATCGCCGGTATGATTCTATTTCGCAACATGTCTTCGTACTTCACTGCAGTAAGATTTCCGTCAATGAAGAAGGGCCCAACTATTCTGTTATTAATAATCCCGGCCCAGACATTCAATTTTTGAGGATATTGAGTATTGCGAGTATCAGACATCCATCTTGCGTTGTTATCGCTCCAGAACCTAAAATTATTGACATTGCCATTAAATTCAAACGTAGCTTCGTCTGAAAATAAAATTCTATTCAAGAAATTTCCATCAGCATCTATTTGGGCCATCATCAATTCACAAAACTGAAGGCGTCTATCAGAATCATCTTCAAACAGTTCATGTACAAGTTTAATTTTGTATGGATGGAACTTTAATTTTTTTTTCAAAATATTATGTGTAGATCCAACACTTATATCATGTTGCTGATATAATTTCCTAACCGTACTGTGGCGATGTTCAGTAACTGAGAGAGCAACATCCAGCTGTTTCTCTGGATTAGTTGTTGTAACAGGGCGACCCGATCTAGGAAGATCCTTTACACTTCCAGTCAAATTGAACCGTGCAATTGCCCTTTGTACAGTCGACTTGGATATCTGTTCAGCTCCTACCCTAAATGTATCGTTGAATAAAATCTGTACATCTTCATTAGATCTCGTCATATTTCCAGAGCCTTTCATCATAAGAATAAGTATTCGCACTCGTTCAGTGAGAGGAGCCATGTTATCTTAAAATTACAGACACGAGCTATGAAAAAAAACAGCTATATCACGGAAGAAAGTCACACTTTCTTGAAAGTAATAATGAAATGGCAGAAGCAAGTAGAGTACTCAATGATGAACATTCAAATTGATGAACTACTTGTCTGACTAATTGTCGTCTACCACTTTTGGTACGAAATTTGGAAAAAAAGCCTACCACTTAACCGGTTAAATATTTGAGAATTACGCAACTCTTAATATTAAGAGTTGTGAGACTGCATAATTCTTTCTCTAAATCGGGTTTATTTTACTTACGCTAATGTGAATATTAGTAGTTCATCAATTTAAATGTTCATCATTGAGTACTCTACTTGCTTCTGCCATTTCATTATTACTTTCAAGAAAGTGTGACTTTCTTCCGTGATAGAGCTGTTTTTTTTCATAGCTCGTGTCTGTAATTTTAAGATAACATGGCTCCTCTCACTAAACGAGAGCAAATACTTATTCTTATGATGAAAGGCTATGGAAATATGACGAGATCTAATGAAGATGTACAGATTTTATTCAACGATACATTTAGGGTAGGAGCTGAACAGATATCCAGATATCGACTGTAGGACAATTGCACGGTTCAATTTGACTGGAAGTGTAAAGGATCTTCCTAGATCGGGTCGCCCTGTTACAGCACTAATCCAGAGAAACAGCTGGATGTTGCTCTCTCAGTTACTGAACATCGCCACAGTACGGTTAGGAAATTATATCAGCAACATGATATTAGTGTTGGATCTACACATAATATTTTGAAAAAAAAATTAAAGTTCCATCCATACAAAATTAAACTTGTACATGAACTGTTTGAAGATGATTCTGATAGACGCCTTCAGTTTTGTGAATTGATGATGGCCCAAATAGATGCTGATGGAAATTTCTTGAATAAAATTTTATTTTCAGACGAAGCTACGTTTGAACTTAATGGCAATGTCAATAGGCTTAATTTTAGGTTCTGGAGCGATAACAACCCAAGATGGATGTCTGATACTCGCAATACTCAATATCCTCAAAAATTGAATGTCTGGGCCGGGATTATTAATAACAGAATAGTTGGGCCCTTCTTCATTGACGGAAATCTTACTGCGGTGAAGTACGAAGACATGTTGCGAAATAGAATCATATCGGCGATTCAGGCAATTGTGGGCGATGATTTTCACCACGTGGTTTCAGCAAGATGGTGCAGCTCCTCATTATGGCCGAGATGTTCGTACCTACTTAAACACAGTATTTCCAGCAAGGTGGATAGGGAGAAGAGGAGCTATAGAATGGCCAGCCAGATCCCCTGATCTTACACCACTAGATTATTTTTTGTGGGGTTACCTCAAAGATAGGGTATATCGAACGAAACCAGCAAACCTCGATGAACTTCAACAGAGAATAAGAGATGAAATCATTGCCATTGATGCAGACATGATTCGCCAAGCGGTTGCAGCATTTTATAACCGCATAGCGTATTGCCAGACAGCTGGGGGCGAAAACTTTGAGCATTTGCTCTAATAAATAACTTCCAACTTACTGCAATTGCCTGGCTTCACCCTTCCCTGCCTTAACTGGCTGGGATTGATGTCAACCTTGCCTTCACTGGCCGGGCATCACCCAACCTTGCCTTAGCCGGCTGGGATTGATGTCAGCCTTGCCTTCACTGGCCGGGCATCACCCTTCCCTGCCTTAACCGGCTGGGATTGATGTCAGCCTTGCCTTCACTGGCCGGGCATCACCCAACCTTGCCTTAGCCGGCTGGGATTGATGTCAGCCTTGCCTTCACTGGCCGGGCATCACCCTTCCCTGCCTTAACCGGCTGGGACTGATGTCAGCCTTGCCTTCACTGGCCTGGCTTCACCCTTCCCTGCCTTAACTGGCTGGGATTGATGTCAGCCTTGCCTTCACTGGCCGGGCATCACCCTTCCCTGCCTTAACCGGCTGGGATTGATGTCAGCCTTGCCTTCACTGGCCGGGCATCACCCAACCTTGCCTTAGCCGGCTGGGATTGATGTCAACCTTGCCTTCACTGGCCGGGCATCACCCTTCCCTGCCTTAACCGGCTGGGATTGATGTCAGCCTTGCCTTCACTGGCCGGGCATCACCCTTCCCTGCCTTAACCGGCTGGGATTGATGTCAGCCTTGCCTTCACTGGCCGGGCATCACCCTTCCCTGCCTTAACCGGCTGGGATTGATGTCAGCCTTGCCTTCACTGGCCGGACATCACCCAACCTTGCCTTAGCCGGCTGGGATTGGTGTCAGCCTTGTCAACCATCAGAGGTCAAATTTAAAAAAAATGGTCAAGGTCATATCTGAAATTATACATACGTGAAATTTTCCGCTCTTTTCGTTTCCGGGATCAAAAATATGGGGTTCCATTTAAAAAAATCGACTTGACCTTCAAATGACCTTGAAGGTCAACGTCAAGGTCACAGCCATGGTCACCATCGGATAGCCAGGGACATTTCCTACAACTTTTATCTTGATCATTTTTCAGTGCGACGCCTACTTTACAAGTTATTTAACCGTTCCGGGACTTTTTGAACACCCTGTATATATATATATATATAATATATATAAATGACACATACACACGCGCATATGTGTGCATACGGGACGCCTAAGACTTTATCTCCACGTGGTGCATCCTGGGTAACGCTAAAGAAATCTAAATTGTGATAAAAAAATTATTAACAATTTATATGAAAATATAATCTACCTGGAACATGTAATAGAGAGAGAACGGATTATTGCCTTATAGAATTCGAATATGCCATGTGCTACTTAATACATGAAATCAGGAAATTCATTAAACATTTGCAAATATTAAATACGCATTAAAAAATTTAAATATATACTCAATATACTCAATCAAGATAGCTGTTAAAATATATCTATTAAAAATACATACTTAATCAAGATAGCTGTTATCACATATTTATTAAAAAATGAAGTAATTAAATCGAAAAACTAAGCATAAATAATATACGAATAAAACTATTATTCAAATATATTAAAATAAACGGAAATATGCGCGAGAATTTTCCAAGATTACACTTTGTCAGGTGTTAATGGTCAAATTAAAAAAATTATTCAAAAACAGTAAACGAATGGAAGAATTATTTAAATATATGAAAATAAACAGAATTACTGAAAAAAAAATGTCACTAAGTCAGCTACAACTTCTTATAAGTGACACCTTTATGTTGAAAATCAATTTTTTCGAAACCTGAGGTGCCACGGGAAGTAGGCACCTCATATTTTTAAATTGCATTTTTTTTAACTAAACCAACGGACCTATTTCTAAAACTTATCAGAAACTGCAGAACTATTGCAGGTGCCAATGGAACTCTTAATAAAACTTTCGATTTTTAAAAGTGAGATGCCAACTTCACAGAGACGAAAGGAATGAAATTTTCAAATTTTAGTTAAGGTTCAATTCGTACATAGTTTGTTATGATTCGAATTTTGATGTAGGTACGAGTTCGATTCGCAATCCCTACATGCACTATAAAAGGGCGAGAAGGGATGAAAA
This sequence comes from Tetramorium bicarinatum, assembly GCA_928718305.1. Lineage (NCBI taxonomy): Eukaryota > Metazoa > Arthropoda > Insecta > Hymenoptera > Formicidae > Tetramorium > Tetramorium bicarinatum. The sequence goes on along the minus strand of OV788326.1, from coordinate 14,027,458 downwards.
TAGTTCCTCGAGAAAAGAAGAAGGAGTGATGCTCGGTAGTTGGTATCTGAGGACGAGTTGTAATACTCGCGGAGGTGGTTCCGTAAAGGTAGATGTCTATCCTGCACCCTTGTCCTTTTCCTTGTAAGAAAGGGTTAAAATTTTCGAATTTTAGTTAAAGTTCAATTCGTACGTAGTTTGTTATGATTCGGATTTTAATGTAGGTCTGAGTTCGATTCGCAATCTTTGTATGCCCTATAAAGGGATGAGAAGGTATGAAAACAGTTTTTCCTGAAAAGAAGAAAAAGGAGTGATAGACGGTGATTAGTATCTGAGGACGAATTGTAGTACTCGCGAAGGAGTGGCATTCACTTGGACACCGTTCAAATAGACACGGTGCTGAAGGACACAGAGATATTAGACACGATATTTTGCGCACGGTTCAATTGGATAAGATGCACACGAGAAGAAACGCACTGTGCATTTGCACACCGAAAGAAGGACACCGTGCATTTGCGCACGGAAAAGATGCACACGAAAAGATGCGCACCGTGCATTTGCATACCGAAAGAAGGACACAGAGATGTGCCACGAGAACCAACCGGTTCGGCGGCATCGGAGCACACGTAGGGACCGTGCCAGGTGACCCCCGTCAACCGGGGTGTCCAGGTCGCAAAGATCGCGACGTAGGGATCCGCCACGAGAACCGAAGGGTCAGCGGCATCGGAGCACACGTAGGGACCGTGCCAGGTGACCCCCGTCAACCGAGGTGTCCAGGTCGCAAAGATCGCGACGTAGGGATCCGCCACGAGAACCAACGGGTTCGGCGGCACCGGGGCACACGTAGCTACCGTGCCAGGTGACCCCCGTCAACCGGGGTGTCCAGATCGCAAAGATCGCGACGTAGGGATCCGCCACGAGAACCAACGGGTTCGGCGGCACCGGGGCACACGTAGCTACTGTGCCAGGTGACCCCCGTCAACCGGGATGTCCAGGTTGCAAAGATCGCGACGTAGGGATCCGCCACGAGAACCAATGGGTTCGGCGGCACCGGGGCACACGTAGGGACCGTGCCAGGTGACCCCCGTCAACCGGGATGTCCAGGTTGCAAAGATCGTGACGTAGGGATCCGCCACGAGAACCAACGGGTTCAGCGGCACCGGGGAACACGTAGAGACCGTGCCAAGTGACCCCCGTCAATCGGGGTATCCAGGTCGCGAAGATCACGACACAGAGATGCGCCACGAGAACCAATGGGTTCTACGGCATTGGGATACGCGTAGAGATCGTGCCAGGCGACTCCCGTCAACCGGGATGTCCGGCTCGCGAAGATCACGCGCGCCAAGTGTATGCGCAGCGTAGGAAATCGAGTGTCCTCTGTGTCCGAGACTGACGAATCAAGAGGCAGGTAGTGTCTCGCGCGCCAAGTTACGCGCAGCGAGGCGCCGAGACACGGCCGTGCCTCTTTTACGCGAAACGTATTGAGAAATCCTTCGATTATCGGATCTCATTAACGACAGAACCGATCGAATTCTAAGTAGGCTTAATCGAAAGCTTAGAATCGAATTATATAATGAAAGTGTTATTATTTTTATTTTACGTGAACTACGAGCAAAGATATCGCGATGTAAAGTTTAAAAAAGTTGAAAATGGGTAATTTTCATTTAAGAAACGTCGTCATCGTCGTCTTCTCCGCCCCGGCTAGTGGTGGGGAAATGTCCAGGTTCGCTTTTTTACCGCAAGAGCGCCACTGTTACGCGGCGTCTGCACTGACTGAACTGCATTGCTGAACTAATGCAACTCAGTGTAGTTATAACGAGAATCGACCCATAATCTCAATGTGTTATCCAACGGATTTGGCGGCACCGGAGCACGCGTAGGGACCGTGCCAGGCAATTCCCGTCAACCGGGATGTCCGGGTCGCGAAGATCACGACACAGAGGTGCGCCACGAGAACCGACGGGTTCGACGGCACCGGGGCACACGGAGGGACCGTGCCAGACGACTCCCGTCAACCGGGATGTCCGGGTCGCGAAGATCACGACACAGAGGTGCGCCACGAGAACCGACGGGTTCGGCGGCACCGGGGCACGCGTAGGGACCGTGCCAGACGACTCCCGTCAACCGGGATGTCCGGGTCGCGAAGATCACGATACAGAGGTGCGCCACGAGAACCGACGGATTCGGCGGCACCGGGGTACGCGTAGGGACCGTGCCAGACGACTCCCGTCAACCGGGATGTCCGGGTCGCGAAGATCGCAACACAGAGATGCGCCACGAGAACCAATGGGTTTGGTGGCACCGGGGTACGCGTAGGGATCGTGCCAGGCGACTCCCGTCAACCGGGATGTCCGGGTCGCGAAGATCACGACACAGAGGTGCACCACGAGAACCAATGGGTTTGGCGGCATCAGGACACGCGTACGGACCGTGCCAGACGACTCCCGTCAACCGGGATGTCCGGGTCGCGAAGATCGCAACACAGACATGCGCCACGAGAACCAATGTGTTCGGCGGCACCGCGGTACGCGTAGGGATCGTGCCAGGCGACTCCCGTCAACCGGGATATCCGGGTCGCGAAGATCGCAACACAGAGATGCGCCACGAGAACCAATGGGTTCGGCGGCATCGGGGTACGCGTAGGGACCGTGCCAGGCGATTCCCGTCAACCGGGATGTCCGGGTCGCGAAGATCACGACACAGAGGTGCGCCACGAGAACCGACGGGTTCGGCGGCACCGGGGTACGCGTAGGGACCGTGCCAGGCGATTCCCGTCAACCGGGATGTCCGGGTCGCGAGGATCGCGACACAGAGATGCGCCACGAGAACCGATGGGTTCGGCGGCACCGGGGTATCCGTAGGGACCGTGCCAGACGACTCCCGTCAACCAGGATGTCCGGGTCGCGAAGATCGCGAGACAGAGATGCGCCACGAGAATCAATGGGTTCGGCGGCATCGGGGCGCACGCACGCACGCACGCACGCACGCGCGCGCACACGCACGCACACGCGCGCGCACACACGCGCGCACACACGCGCGCACACCCACACATCTTTCTGCGCACGCATAAATACATAAGAGAGAAAAGGTTAGACAATTAATTTATTCGGTTTGGCGGCGCCAAGTATTTAAAAAAAAATTTATTTGTATTCTAATAATTATGTGCTAAAATTATTATCTTTCATACCGAATAAATATCTTAATTGCCTAACTCTCTTTCTCTCTCTCTCTCACTGCGTGCGTGCGTGCAGAGTATTATGAAACTATCCAATTGTATAGTTGGCGCACTTTCTTGATATCACATTTTTTGTAGGAAAAACCTTTTTTGTACAAAGGTAATTAATACAAGAGTTCTTTTTTAGGCGTAGTTTTGTAGAAGGATTCTTTTTTGAGGCGTAATTTTTTGGGCGTTTTTGAGCGCGTATACTTGGCGCATTTTTTTACCTTTTTTTGAAAAGGTAATTTTGTTAGGTAACTTATATACAGTATTTATAACTACCATATATATATATATATATATATATATATATATATATATGTATATATATATAACCTTATGATTATACTTGTAATTATACTTATAATAAGTTAGTTGCCAAACAACAATTTAAATTGATTTTCACTTGGTAATTGATTTATATGGCTGCGCGATTGTATCCATTGCATCACACGAAATACACCTTGAGCCAATGTATCAATCTGGCTGTAATTAAAATAGAATTATTATTATTAGTATTATTAATATTATTTTTTATTTAATATGTAAAATTAATATGTAAAACAAACTTACGCGATTACAGTCCCATTCATATCCATAACGGAACCTGTTGAATATTTGGTCATGCAATATGAACGTTGATATGCATGGGCGGCATTCTGCAGTCGACCCCGTCGTAGCAAGTCTCATGCCACATTCGACGCATTTTGTGATTTCGTCCAGGGCCCTCCCCGTGAACGTTGTTACCGAATGCCATCCATTATACAATCTGAACATGTATTGCGCCCCGAAGTTCCGTCTTTGATAGCAGGGCACGCAGAGCTTCTTCTTTTACGCACCCGGCTGTGCGTATAGCTGATGCTCCGATGTAATGCACCTTGCCGCTAATAACCCATGATATATGTCAGGGTAATCGGCTGGCAGCACTCCGTCAAATAATTTTAAATCTGCTTCCATCTAAGAAACGAAAAAACATGGTTTAATATCCATAGTTTAAGGTATGAAATATAAAAAGATTTAGAAATACTTACTTTACTCGCTGAGATTCTTACGAGATTCACGATGTACAGCGATGTGCCTCGTTAAAAGCTCACGAAAATTTTCTGCGACAGATCTGTGACAGCTTTTTATATAGTACAATGTACGTGACTCTACCTCGATTTCGAAAAAAGATATCGCGAAAAACTTTGTGAATTCAAAGAATGACACTAATCATTTTCATATCTTATTGTTAGATCCACACGTGTTATCATCTTCATGCTCTCGCGCTTCCACTCATTCGCATTCTCTCTTCCGCTTCTTCATTCACCCGCCTTTGCATCTCACATTCACGCTCTCAGCCATTCAAATTTACATCTCATGTTCTATGTCTCTCTTTTCCCCACCAGCCCGCCCTCTCACAATCGCATTCTTTCTTATAGTTTTATTATTCATAATTTAAAATTACTTTGAAGTGTGGGAGAGAATTGAGATATGAAAAGACAAAATTTTTCATGAACAAATATATTTTTGTAATACGTACATTATGTTAACATATATAATATTATTCATCGCAAGAGCTAATAATTCGCTATGGATTAAAATGTTTTTTTCATTATGTTAACGCATCATATAAAATATTATTTATCGCATATGCTAATAATTCGCAATCAATGAGCGAAGTTTTGTCTGAAATTTTATGCAAGATTTCAGTTGCATCGCATTTATCAGTAATACAATTAGATTTTATAATATTTATGAAATTTTTATATTTGTCACTAACGTTTTGCGTATTCTGACATAACTGGAAATATACATGCTCTACACATGTTTCAATTTCAAATAAGAACAATAAAGTTTGCGGTTGCAGGTACATACATGTATCGTGTAATATTAATTTTACAATGTCGGCGTCATACATCTTAACACGCTCGATCATTAATTCACGAATCGACAGCGATGAGGCGATACTCGACTGTAGAAATCGCTTCACAACCTCGCGTTTTTCGATGAACGCTGTCCACGTTGCATGAGGCAATAATATTTGGTTTCCTCGGTTATCGCCAAGAATGATTTCCACATGAGATATCAATCCCACGCTGATTCCAATATCCAAATATTTATAGGCGGTTGCTGTCAATGCAAATCTCCGTCCCAGGATACGAGGCGTATAACGAGGTTTAGCAGTACTAGAAAAAATACAAATAACTATAGAAAAAATTAAGTATAAAAATATAAAAGATTTATTAATACTTACTTATTACACTGCTTCTTGCATGCTTCATTAGCAACGTAGTAATCCATCTTGCAAGTACCAACAGTGCTTATAATTAATGACAAGCGACTGATACATTTTATTTGTCGGATCTCGTTTAAATACAGATACCTCCCACTTTTTTTCTATGATGAAATCATTAAACACTTGTTAAAAAATGCAAATCTTACATTTTTAATAGCTGCGGTGGCAAAGTTTATTATTTTTCTGCAGGTATCGGCAGGTGTGTCGAGCTAATCGTAATAGACAATTTTCATTATTCAGATTTCAATCGTCGGCAAGATTCGAACACAGAGTCTCGACAGTTCCGATGAAGAGTGGGAATTGCGAAGAAATTATAAAGGTGTCTATTTTAGTTATCGCAACCTTAGGGAGAGGCATTATGTCGTTCAGGATGATGAACGTTATTGTAAATCATGCAAACGAGTTATATCATATTTCTCAAAGACATTCGGGATAACATTGTCTCATCGAGTGTCAAAAATCTAAATCTTGCAATTTTCATGTAACGATGTATGATTGTTGCTGCGCAAAATTCGTTATGTATAAGTCAATGGTATTTTGAAGAATCGCGATGAAATCATCAGGCACGTGTCAAAAAATGCAAACCTTGCATAGCGCCGATGTACGGCTGCTACAATTACTGTTTCTCATAACCATGAAATCATCTCATTGAACACGTGTAAAAAATGCAAATCTTGCATAGCGCCGATGTACAGCTGCTGTCAGCTGCTGTCAGCTGTTATCAAAACACGCGTCAAAAATGTAAATCCTGCAATTTTCGTGTAGCGTCGATGTACGATTGTTGTCGTGCAAAATTCATTATGTATAAGTCAATTGCATTTTGAAGAATCGCGATGAAATCATCATCATCATCATCATCATCATCATGCACGTGTCAAAAAATGCAACATATATAAAAAAAACGCTGCGTGTGCCAAACGATGCAGCATTAGGAGGATATATAAGGAGAAAAATTTGAGATACACTCAGTCAGTAGTCATGTGCAAAATGCAAAGTGACAAACGGAGACATGGAGATAGACATCGCACTTCAAGAAGATGAAGTGATGGATGTAGAAGTCAATGAAGAAAATGATTTTGAAATCGACAATGAAGAAGATGACTTTGAAATAGACATCGATGACGTGATAGAGGAAGAAGAAGAAATGTCAGACTCGGATGCAATTCTTTCAGATGATTCTTGTTACAACAGCGATATGAGGGATGAGCTTGAAGAAGAAACATATCGACTTTTAAACCGAGCTGAAATTAATACTTTAGATACGTTGAAAAAGATGTGTATTATCGAGTTTTATTACATAGATTATCGTGTAAAGTTTTGTTCATCGTGCATCGTAAATTTATCCGATTTATTCTCACATCTTCGCGCTGTTCGAAAGCATAACACAGACTCATATGTATTTCTCGATGGTTATTGCTGTTCGGAATGTAGAAATCCATTGTATCAAATAATGCCGTGTAATCTGTGCCCAATTTGCACGAAATGATTTACAAACAATTGTGAACTGAATGATAACAAAACATTCAAAGTGTCAGAGACAATGAGAATATAATGGCTTTTCTGCACGCATTAGAAACAGTGAGAAGTATGGATAATATGGATAAATGTTGGTATTTGAAATGCCTTTATGATGTTCTCAAAGGAAGAGAAACATCAACGCGTGTGAAACAGATTTCGCCGGTACAATTTTTACGCAATCGAGAACTCGGCATACGTGGAACTAGTAACCACTTCGTAAAACAGAGAATCAAAATCGAAAGTGGACCTCCATGTGGAGAGCTTTGGACATATTCCGCGAAGCAACAAGGGTTTAGACGGGAGCTGACTAAAATTTGTTATGTCCCGCACTACACATAAAGGAGAGAACATTAGATTGAAATTTAAATACATGGAGAAAATCTATGAAATACTTAAACGTTATCATGTTGTGTACATCGCGATTTCTGCAGGTATCGGCAGGTGTGTCGAGCTAATCGTAATAGACAATTTTCATTATTCAGATTTCAATCGTCGGCAAGATTCGAACACAGAGTCTCGACAGTTCCGATGAAGAGTGGGAATTGCGAAGAAATTATAAAGGTGTCTATTTTAGTTATCGCAACCTTAGGGAGAGGCATTATGTCGTTCAGGATGATGAACGTTATTGTAAATCATGCAAACGAATCACGTGCAAGTGTCTCATAGAAGAGTGTTATATAGTAATATAAGAAAAGACATGGAACAAATCGAACGCGACCTGCTGGAGCAATCCAGGCGAGTCGCTACCTTAGGCGAATATTTCGCGTGGGTGAAGCGATGTGATGATTGCGTGCAACGACTCGAAGAGCGTAGCCGAATCAAGCATCCGCGGCTCTCGATCGGACATAGACAATCTGTGGTGTCGAGCATCGCGCGACTTGTGAGTGCAAAGACTCTATTGGAAAGACGTTTTATACATATCGGCGGCGGCTATGCGGGCTGTGGCGTGGAAAGACTCGTTTGGCGAGAGATCGATACCGCGTTCGATAATCGTATTTTGACCGGTGTGGTGATTAACACAAACTATATTGAGCCGCGGCAATTTTTGGAAGACGCTTGCAATGTAGTGCTCGAGCACGTGCAAGACGTTCTAAGAAGACGCAACAGCGTAAAAGTAAACACCGTATTCAACGGCGAATTTGTAACGGGTGAAAAACGTGCGAACAAAAGTATCAACACACGAAACTGCGAACTTTTTCGTACGTCAGATTTGCACGAGTGGTATGAGCAACGTCATCGAGCCTACCCTTACATCCCTCGAAGAGTTTCAGGAACGCGACAGTGGGTGGGCATTGTCGCGTATACTCAATTTGATCATCAACGTAAACAAATATAATCCACTGCACGCGGGATGTTACATTGAGTTACCGCAGGAGATCAAAATTAAGAGAGCGATTATCAATATTCAATCTATGGACAATGCATGTTTTGCATGGTCTGTGGTAGCTGCTCTGCATTCGGTTGAAAGACACGCAGAACGAGAATCATCGTATCCACACTATACGACGGTACTAAATGTACAAAATATTGAGTTTTCTGTGACACTTAATCAGATTAAAAAGTTTGAATCTTCAAACGATATCTCAATCAATGTACATTGCATTGAAAATATGGAAATCCTGCCGATACAACTTACCGCCCGGAAGAGGGAAAAGCATGTCAATTTGTTATACATGCAAGATGACAACGACATAGGGCATTTCATGTGGATTAAAAATATGTCCCGTCTCGTGAGCTCGCAATTGAGCAAGAAGAACAAAAAATACTTTTGCGATCGGTATGTATAAATTTTTTTATAATGAAATTGCGCAACAATTTATGCTTATGAATGATTATCATAAAAATTATTTTTTTCAGATGCTTGCACTACTTCAGTTCCAGCGAAAAATTAGAGGCTCACAGTATCGACTGCCAGCAGATAAATGACTGTGCGATCCGATTACCGAGCGAAGACTACAAGTGGCTGAAATTCCAAAATTATCCCAGGAAGGAACGAGTACTGTTTGTCGTTTACGCTGATCTGGAGTGCACACTGGAGAAGATGGATAAGGATTCGATAACATCCACATACGCGTACCAGCGTCACGAAGTATTTAGCATAGGATATTATGTGCGTTGTTCCTACGACGACTCGTTATCGATGTATCAGTTTCGTCGCGATAAGGATTGCATTGCATGGTTTGCCAAAAAACTGAAAAGTTTAGCGTAAAGTCTATTTTATCCACTAATATACCCATGACAGATTGAACACGGGACGAGTGGAAAAGATTTAATAGCGCCAAGAATTGCCACATATGTGAAAAACCGTTCGCGTTGAACGATACTCAGGAACGCGATCATTGCCATTTAACTGGTCGGTATAGAGGTCCTGCGCATTCAAATTGCAATTTAAATTATAAAGATTCGCATTTTATTCCTGTGATCTTTCACAATTTATCCGGTTACGATTCGCATTTTATCATCATGGAAATAGCTATAGCGTATGAAGGAATCGTAGAATTGCTTTTTATAACAAAGGAAAAATATATCTCGTTTACAAAAAATGTCACTGTCAACGTAAATGATCAGAAATCTTATATGAAAACTTGAAACATTTCGTGAAGGTCGTTTATCATAATCTGTACGCTATTTTGGTATGTTAATATCATCCTCTCCATTTCATCCTGCCGATCTTTCAAAATTTGTATGTTCTGTTGAACGTATCGTTTGTTGACAGCATCACCATCATCCACAGGCGGTGCTACACGTCGAATCTTGCGTGACTTTGCGTCAAAATCTGCGGCAACCACACAAAGAGCGTTATCGCGAACGTAGTTTCTGATTAATCCACTATATTGATAGTACGGATTTGTTCCGCTTCTTCCGAGCGATATTCCAAACCTGCTAATCGGCATTTCGATATCGATTGGCTGAATCACTCACGCGCAGTTTAATTTATAATAAGTCCAGCCTCGCGGAGTTCCTCGATGATCGACATGATTTCGTTATCATGAGCATTGTGACCCGCTTGACGTGAGGCCTCGAGCAATCGAAAACGATCTACAAGCTCGTTGAGATCATCCCAATGAACGTAATCGATCTTGTTGTTATTTAATGTCACGGCACATGGCACACCTTCTCCAACACCTACTAGCAAGGGTGCAATTATATTTTTATACTTGTATCCTTTGTTACTCTTTATAGGATTATGCACGTTGTGATCACGCCTATGTACGTTTGTTGCCAAGAGTATACTTTTATAGTTACGTTTATCAGTATCCTTGTAACTATTTTCCTCCGAATATTTTTTGAAAATCAGTTCGTAAAGATCTCTTGTACCTGGATACCTTTTTCCATCTATGAATATATCATCGTTCTTGCTCAAGTCGACACGTTTGTTACCAATCATCGTTCTGCCGCTGTTGAAGTAAACTCCATAAACTTTATCTATATTGACCGTTTTTTCACCGCTTAAGACAGCTCCTAAATACTTTACTCCCAACGGACCGTAGTTTGTTTCTAAAATTTTTTGCTCCTCGGACGTGTGTAACAGGTCTCGAACGGACGTCGCAAGAGGTTCGTTAGCGATTTCAAAAACTTCTTCGACGGAGAGTGCGTGCGGGTGTTCGTACAATGATTCGCGCGGCTGTAAAATTTTGGTTGTTTCATTCAAAGTAGCTGGAACGGTGCTCGAACGTTTCAATATTGTTTTTATTGGTGTTGAAGCCATGAGAGAATTGCTAAACGAAGTGCTTGATCGTTTCCGTTTAAGATTTGGTTTCACGTCTTCCTCTTCCTCTCCCGAGGATAATGTTTCAAACGACGCGTTTGATTGTTTTCGTTTAAGTTTAGGTTCCGCATACTCTTTCTCTCTCGAGGATAATGTTTCATTCTTGATGAAATTAGATTCTTCGCCAACCGTATTTTCGACAATTTGCTTTAGAGGTTCGACAACGGGTTTAAAGTGTCTCTCCAATGCCATATCTTCCTCCATCTTACCAGTTTTCAACGCGCGATATTTTTTGCGAATCGAATCACTCGTTTTCGCAATCTGTTTTGCCAACTTCTCGCGATCTCTAATCTCCTTGCTGCTATCCATATTGTCTAATTGACGTATCGACGACAACTGATTGCATTATGATATCACAAAGTCGTTAAATCCTTTCCTGTAACGACCATTCGAAATCGCGCTATCCTTGTCTATCACTACAAATCCATACTTCTGCTGCCAACAGATATAACACAATTTACAAAAATCTTCATACGACATGTCAGTGTTTACATGATCGGTGTATATGTGTTTTAGGTTGGTACCATCCTGTTTGAACAAAATCAATAGATTCGCGTTGTCGCGTATAAGATGCTTTGGTATCTTTGCATATGTCTGACAAAGATAGAAGCAATCGACGTCTGCGTGTCTGCCCATTGCAAAGTACTCTCTTATCGTATCCTCGTCGCATGCCACGTCATCGAAAATAAAGATCGAATTTGAACGTGCATCGCTCGGCGAAATGACGTCACTGTTATTCGAAAATGTAAAGTAACCAATTTCTTCTATCGACGTCAACATATTTTCCAGGTATTGATATTTCGGTTGCTGCAAAGATTTCGAATACACGTACACGTTCTCAAAGCGTATACCGTGCGGACTTTCCAGCAGGCTAATCACCACATTTGTCTTGCCACAATTTGACGGACCGCAAATAATACCGCGTATAGAAATTGGTAGCATGTTTCCATTTGCGTATCTCTTTCTCAGACACTAACCTTTCATCAAAATTAGTCACTGCGATTGGCGGCGATTGTCACACGAACCGCATGTTATCTTCGAAAAAAATGAAACGGTATCGAGAGAGCTAAACCTATTTATAGCAGAGCATTCCACCGAAAGGCTCAGAAATGTTTCTGCTTCTGTTGGATAACCGTGATATATACGATTTAACTGTCGAGCAGTTGAAGTACGTACCAAAGATTATTCTTGTGCAAAAGTTTTATAATTGTATAGATTATGTGGGATAGACTTCCCGACCATATCAAGGCAGATTCAGAAGTTCAGCAGTACCGTCGTTGCCTGGAGCATTATAATCTACTGTGCCTTCGAACGCATATCGACGGTCCACCGCCATTGAAAAAAGGTTGCAGCGAATGTCAACGAAGATTGGAAGAGACTTGTTAAATCGTGCGATAAACGCACTTCCGATTGAATTACATATTCCCGGTTATCAGTTTTGTGGTCCGGGAACTCATTTGGAAAAACGTTTGGCGAGAGGTGATCAAGGTATTAACCCGCTGGATGCAGCGTGTCGCGAACACGATATAGCCTATTCGCATAACAACGATATCGCAGAACGACACATTGCTGACAATATACTCGCCGCGAAAGCGCGAAAACGTATTACCGCGAGGGATTCAACTTTCGGGGAAAGAGCTGCTGCTACAGCCGTTTGGGCGGCTATGAAGGCCAAAACAAAATTTAGTATGGGTCTGAAAACAAAGGAAAAGAAAACAACGAGGAAACGAATACTTTCGGTAGCGAAACGTGGTGGTATCCTGCCGATCCTACCGTTACTGGGAGTTATCGGTTCATTGGTCGGTAGAGCGGCGGGAGTCGCAAAGGCTGTGAACGATAATAAGGTCGCGCAGCGTCAGCTGGAAGAACTGAAACGTCATAATCGTGCCATGGAAGGTCATGGAATTTATCTCAAACGTGGACGAGGAGTGTCGATGAGAAAAAAAAATCGTCAAAAAGACGTTAAAAATCCCAACGGGTGCAACTATCAATGCACAACTATAACAACTCGCAAAGCGTATGCACATTCCATATTTTAGAGGTATATTTATGCGTACTAACCTACCAACGGGAGGAGTGCGTCGAAACGAGAGCGGTATCGTAAATTTGGACAATGCCGAGGGGCCGGGTACTCACTGGGTGGTGTATGCGAAGAGAGGAGATCGCGTCATATATTTCGATAGTTTTGGTAATCTTCGACCGCCGAGTGAATTGGTGCGATATCTAATAAACGATGTGACACGAATCGAGTACAATCGCACGGTTTATCAGCGTTACGATCAGAGCAATTGTGGGCAACTTTGTCTACAGTTTCTCCAAAAGGCAGATGATCAGTTTAAAGACTAACGTTGCGTCATTTGAACTCGCAGTATCAAATATGTCACTGACGTTTACACTCACCGGTAAGAGTAGCATTCTTTCGGTAAGCTACTTTCCTGCTGTGGATTTGAGCGATGGAGATTACAAACTCGGCCTGACGGACTTTGAAACCTATTACACGGTCCCCAATGTAAATTCATCGAACAATAAATTCTACTTTGGCGATGACAAGGAGATTGTCATTCCCGAAGGATCATACGAATTGCGTGACATTGAAACGTATTTGAAACGCACGCTTTTACAATCTCGTTCCAAAGATGTGAGAAAAAAAGACATCGGGGAAGATGATGACGAGTACCCACTGACGATTCGAGCTAACAACAATACGATGAAAAGTGAAATCAAGTGTGCTCACAGAATAAATTTTACAAAACCTAACAATATTGGATCGCTGTTGGGATTTTCGACGAATCGTGTGCTAGAGCCTCGACAGTGGCATGAATCGGATGTATCGATAAATATCATTAACGTAAACATTATTCACATAGAGTGCAATGTGACCGCAGGTGCATATAGCAACGACAAGTGCGTGCATACGATACACGAGTTTTCACCAAGCGTTCCACCAGGATATGAGATATCGGAAATACCCGCGCAGATCATTTATCTCCCGGTCATCGTACGGAGCATTACGGATCTGACGATTCGTATCGTGGATCAGGACGGCCAACTGCTCGATTTTCGCGGAGATCACCGTCAGATTACATGTGCGGAGGAGACAACGATAACGGGAGATGCTAGTGTTGAACGAAGTGGAACAGGTGAAAAGTTTTATCAAAGGAAGACAAATCTCATCGCCCAATAAAAAGAAACTCACTGCGTCGAACATTGAATTTTTGAGATCATTAGGTTTCATTGTACGAAATGGCTGATATCTTGAATATTGGACGCGAGCCGATCTTTGACAATAGCATTGTCAAAATTGAAACTCATACATACAATCCATATGCTAATACGACGTTTGGACATAGCGATGAGATAAGAATACCCATACAACAGCAGGATTTGTATACGTTGCCGTGTGAAAGCTTACTCTACATCGAAGGAAAATTGAAGAAAAAGAAGAAGAACAATGATGCAGAGAAGGATGATGCGGAGATTTTTCTTGCAAATAATTGCGTGGCATTCATGTTTGATGAAATTCGATACGAACTCAAAGGCGTGGAGATTGACCGCATCGGAAACGTTGGAATAACCAGCACTATCAAAAACTATGTATCGCTATCGTATGACAAAGCGCTGATCTTGCGGAATGCCGGATGGGACACTACATCTACCATACCGGAAGGATACTTTAATTTTTGCGTACCGCTCAATACGCTTTTGGGCTTTTGCGAGGATTACAAACATGTGGTTGTTAACGCCCGCCATGAACTGATTTTGATACGAGCGCGCAACGACAACAATTGCATCAATGGTGATTCGAAGACGGAACCAGAAATCGAACTATTCAAAGTACAGTGACGAATGCCTCACGTTATGTTGAATGAGGTCAATAAACTATCCCTGTTACGAGCTTTGGAAAGCGGACGATATCTGAGTATGAGTTTCCGATTATGGGAACTGTACGAGTACCCCCTATTGCAGAGCACGACCAAGCATTCGTGGGCTATCAAAACTACGACTCAGTTGGAGAAACCGCGATACGTTATCTTTGCTCTGCAGACTGGTCGAAAGAATATCATGTCTCAAGATGCGAACATATTCGATGATTGTAATTTGACCAACGTGAAACTTTATCTAAATTCTCAATTTTATCCATATGACGACCTGAATTTAGACTTTAACAAAAATAGATACGCTATACTTTTTGACATGTATGCGCGTTTTCGTAAAGCTTATTATGGATACGACTGCTATGAAACGCTTTGCAACGTAAGCACATTTTTAGCAAATGGGCCTTTTGTAGTCATCGATTGCGCGCGACAGAACGAGTCTATCAAGAGTGCCACTGTAGATGTGCGTATAGAATTTGATTGCAAAGAGAATGTACCAGCAAATACTACTGCCTACTGTCTCATCTTGCACGATCGCGTCATCGAATACAGCCCATTGTCCAATATAGTGCGCAAGATTATGTAAATTGCAATGTTAGCAATATTCCAATATAAGATTCATGTATCATGAGCCTCTCGTGCAGTCCACTTCTCGACATGTCCGCACCAGCGTCAACCATGTCTACGCCAACGTACGTGGATCTGAAAGGTTACGTCGTGGATCTACGAGGTTCCATCGTCGGCAAAATATACTATCCAATTTTTCATTGCGGGGAACGCATAATTGAGTGGCCTCTAATGAAAGGTTACGTTGTGGATCTACATGGTTCCACCGTCGGCAAAATATATCATCCAATTTTTCATCCCGGGGGAGACGTAATTGATGGGCCTCTAATTCGCATCGGGGCAGATCCAGTCGTCAACGAAGATGTGATTGATAATTCAAACCACGTCGAATCATCCGTAGATCATGTAATGCAAAATCATGCAATGTTGGAGAAGGGAAGGAGATATAAAAAGTACAACTTTCCGCGATCCTCCCGCAGTCCGCTCCTCGACATAAATTAGTCATGTCTGCAACCATGTCAACGCCAACGTTCGTGGATCTGCAAGGTTTCGTCGTCGGCAGAAACTCTTTCGTCGTGAAGGAATTTGCCGCTCTCAGAGAGGGATTTATTCTCACTCATTATATATTTGAAAGCTCCGAGTCATGGCATTTTCTCAGCAAAGCGGATAGAAAACACGTATCCTGGTTGGAGATGAAACATCACGGATTACATTGGCGCGATGATCATGGAACG
Source organism: Tetramorium bicarinatum (assembly GCA_928718305.1). Taxonomy (NCBI): domain Eukaryota; kingdom Metazoa; phylum Arthropoda; class Insecta; order Hymenoptera; family Formicidae; genus Tetramorium; species Tetramorium bicarinatum. The sequence goes on along the minus strand of OV788326.1, from coordinate 14,011,521 downwards.
ATTCCGTACTTCACGGCTAGAGACATGATTACAAAGGCGTTGCGGGATATGACGGAGAGTGAAAACTCACCCATCGTAAAGGGACTTGAGAAACGAGAATGGCTGCGGGATTTGCTCCTGGACGATGCGAGAGATGATGTCTACATCGAGAGCTTTGACGAGCACTACGAAGACGTGGAATCGCTGAAAAAGATGGATGCTACACATACTTTACGTTGCCATAAACATGTATCCAATTGTGCCATGCAAAATGTATTCAAGCTGTTCAATTGATGGCACGCACATAAAAAATAAAAGTATATTATCTATAAATATATATCGTCGATTTTTTTTATTCCTCCCTCCCCATTACACATATAACATTTACGTTTCTTAATTTTGTTTCACGTTTGTCTTAATATTTCATTAAAAATAGAATGCGTTATCTTTCTCTAGCAGTTTAGCCGCTGTAAGAGATAAAAAAAATGCTAAGATGCCTTTTTATGTTGTGAAATGGCCTTTTTCGAGATAGTTCATAATTTAGAACCATTAGCTCTTATTATAATAAAAAAAATCGATTGATAAATACCAACGAGCGCGCGAGGGGGAAGCGTGAGCCAAGATGGTGACGTGAGCGGGAGCGCGAGAGAGAACAAAGATGGGGACGCGAGCGCGAGAGAGAACGAAGATGGGGACGCGAGCGGGAGCGCGAGAGAGAACGCGAACGCGAGCGAACGAAGATGGGGACGCGAGCGAAGATGATAACGCGAGCGACGCCCCTTCCCCACGTTTCGCGATCGTAGGGCTCCTCCCTCGCGCTCCCGCACGCGTCATCAGCTGATTCCGCGTCCCCCTCTCTCCGCAGATCCCGCATGTGTCATCCGCGGTTCCCGCACGCGTCCCCCTCTCTCCGCAGACCCCGCGTCCTCCGAGCTTGGCGATCCCGCGCCACGGGAGCCTCCCGCGACCCGCTCCCCCCTCGGGGCTCCCGGATTAGAACCCGCCTTATATTGCTACTCACAAGTCTGGAAAGACGAACGTAAATGGCGATGCATTAAGCAGAAACGTTGCAGCCACTGTATGCATTTCAGAAAATATTAATAAAGAAGATGAAGAAATTAACAATCCACGAATTTATAGCAAAGATGAAAAACAAAAAATACTTTACGAATATCATGTGCTTCAACTGGTAGACATCAAGGAATAGAACGTACATTAAAGCGAATACGAATGAATCATACCTGGCCTGGTATAACTAAAGACGTGGAAAAATATATTGCTAAATGCGATTTTTGTCAAAAAAATAAATTAAAGCTCAAACCAAGGGCGCCCATCGTACTGACAGACACGCCCGATAAGCCTTTTGAAAAATGCGCACTTGATATTGTAGGATGATGAATGCAGGAAATAAATATATATTAACATTCCAAGACTGTCTAACGAAATTCAGTAAAGCAATACCGATATCGAATCAAGAAGCCACAACGATTGCCAAGGAATTTGTGATAAAAATAGTATTTGAACATGGAATTCCAGAGAAAGTATTGACTGACCAAGGAAAAAATTTTGTAAAATTTTGAAATGTTTAAAGACGTATGCAAGCTATTGAAAATCGAGAAGATACAAACAACCGCTTATCACCCCGAAAGTAATGGAGCTCTCGAGCGTTCACACCGAACTCTAGCCGAATACCTTCGTCATTATATTAATGAAGATCAAACAGACTGGGACGAATGGATACCATATGCTATGTTTATGTTCAATACGACGCCACATACAGCTACGGGATATACACCGTTCGAACTCGTATATGGACATCCAGCTACCCTACCGTCAGCCGTAGCACATCCACCAAAACCGTCGTATACTTTCGACAACTACGCACAAGAGTTGAAACAAAGGCTACGAGCAACGAATCAAATCGACAAAGAACGGTTAAAAGAAGAAAAGCGGAAATCAAAAGAATATCATGAGAAAAAATCCAAAGAAATTAAATTCAAAATAGGAGACAAAGTTCTATTATACGACGAAACGCTTCGCCGCGGACGATCTAAAAAATTAGACGTCCTATGGACTGGCCCATACAATACTACAAAAAAACTCAGATGTAAATTACACGATAAAAATGGGTCGAAGGAAATTATGTACGCACGCGAATAGACTTAAAGCGTATATAAGCGCATAGAATTATAAAAAATAATAAAATAAATACTTTAAAAAGAATAAATAAAATAATAAATAATCTTGTATCACGTTACAGAATGATACTGTGGACAACATTATGTCTCGCAGAAGAACCTAACGAAACGAAAACGTTATATGAAATAGAAAACTTCACTCATCACCCAGGAATATATTTCGAGAAACTAGGAAAATTACGTCAAGTGAAATCATCCTGGAAATTAGTCATCAAAATAAATATTACAACGTTTACGAGAAGATTAGCACATCTAGAAATATATATTCAAAAAACAAAAAATCTATGCAAGATAATAGCAGTCGCAAAAAGAGAAACATGTGAAAATTTCAATGCTATTGTAGAAAAAGAATATCAAAGAACGAACCGTCTAATAAAAAGAATAATTTCTATATATAAACAACCAACAATACAGAAAAGAGAAATAATTGACGGAATAGGCTCAGTTGCCAAATCATTATTTGGAACTATGGACGCTAATGACGAAAAATTAATAAACGAACAGTTGACGATGCTACATGACGCACAACCAGTAACGCAACATTCAATAAAAAATCAAATTAAGATAATGCAACTATAGCTCACATTGACGAGACAGAAAAAACAATACAAAATAACGAATACCTCCTCGCAAATGCAACAAAAATTCTAAGAACAGAATTGTTAGAAAGCGAACGACAAAGTAACATATACGAAAACTTTATAATAATCAATGCGATATTAGCAGATTTAACACGCGATACCGAGGATATATTAGAATATCTAATTACAGTAAAAAAAGGAATTATGCATCCTCGATTAACGCCTATTGATCAAATAATAGAAGGTCTTAAAGATGCGAATTTTCAATTACCAGAGGGACTTTACTTTCCATTTAGAGTAAAAAAGGAAGAATGGCCAACAATTGAAAAATCCGCGACCATAAGCGCGTATTGCGATACTGAAAATATTTATTACCATTCTACGATTTCCTTTAACTTCACTACCAAAATATGAAATAATAAAAGTAATTCCATTACCCACTCCAAATCACGATAACATTTTTACCCTTATAGATGTCGTTAATCCTCTTATAGCTATCGATACGGAACGACATACATATATAATACTTAATAATAATGAATTGCGAAAATGTACAGAAATCAACAGCGAATACTTGTGTACACGAAACTATCCAATATATCGCGTGAATACAAATTCTATTTGTGAAATAAAAACTTACTTAGAAATTAAGGATTATTATAAAGATTGCAAGATTAAAAATATAACGTCAAATCATAGCATTTGGATAGCATTAAGTAACTCGTGGATATATTCAGCAGCAAATAAACAAATAATTACTATACAGTGTAAAGACCACGGAGAAATAAAGGAAACGATTGAAAAAACTGGCAGAATTAAATTAAAAAATAACTGCAAACTAGTAACAGAAAATATTATAATAAAATCGCAAAAGAGAACGTATGAAGCAAAGATAGAGTCATACTTGCCTCAGTATAATATCTCATTACTACGAGATAATATAAGTTCCGAGAATAATACAAACGGAATACGAGAAATAAAATTAAAAAAGATTAGTCAAAATCCTTCAAAAACGAGAGAATTAAACAAACAACTAGACGAAATAAAAGAGGATCTAGACAAAAATCAAAGCTCTAATTTTCAATCGTCACACTTTATTTATCCAATGCAACAAGCGGGACCACATTGTTAATAATAATAGCTATAATAATAATTGGAATAATAATTTGGAAGAAAAAACGAAGTAAGCCAGTGAAACGTGTAACATTAAATGTAAACGCGGAAGATGAATTTCAATTACCTAGATCTATCCTTAGTCGTAGCAATAGTACACGTTTCTAAAATGGGAATTTTATATATGCATAAAGTAGAAAAACTCTGTACCTTCGTTTTTCTTTCCAACGGGGGAGGGATGTTGTAGCTCAGAAGCTACCATAGTGCAAGCTTGCATTTTCGACGGCATAGCAACGATCACGCCATGGGCGGAAATGCAAGATTGCTGAGATATAAAAATTAATCCGTGAGACCGTACGATTGACACAGCATTAACCAAATATGGTTCTATTAAAAAGTATCACCCCACCTAAATTACTGACCAATGGCATTATAAAAACGCTCGCCTAATCGTCACTCGGGGAAGAATCGAGAGAACCATTAACGGATTAACAACAGATCCGTGTCTGGAGAATCCATAAAGAAATCTGTAGCGAAACTATCGCGAATATCAAAGTCAAAATTATTACTGTGTCAATCGCGACGCGGAAATGATCGTCGAACGCGGACGAGTTCTGTAAGAAAAATTGTACCGAACCTTCGAAATACAAGTGTGAGTGATATCTAGCTAACGTGTTGATTGCTGAACCTGGAAGATTTTCTATCTGCACTCCTTGAGTTCTAACTCTTAAGGCGAAACGAATCCCAAAAAACTCCTTGTTGCGTCGAAAGGCACAACAAACTTGGCCCCCAAACTTTGAATCTTTAGTACTAACTTCTTTCAAGGATAATTCTATGTTGGACATGTCATTAATGTTAATTAAATTTTCCTTACATTCTTGTATCTGATTTCTTGAGAAAAGTGTATTTATAGTTCCTTGTTTGGTGCCCACCTTATAAAATCCGTCATCAGTTTTTTCTGTTATTACGCCAAGCACATTTCGAGCGTCACCTTTTGCTCTATCCACGCATGGGATAGGCACAGTAACAGTTTTTCCTACCTCAGTGGGTGGGAATTTTTTATCGGATAATTGTTTCATAATATTTGCTTGAGCTTGAAGTCCATCAATAGCCTTTTCTTTGTTTATAGTTATTAATTCTTTTTGCGCGCAGCGGATACATACTACTGTACTTCCAAAGCTTTCTTCTGAACTTAGTGTACTATCAGCGCATATGTACAATTTGCCCACATTTATAACAGGTATGTGCTCCAGAGCTCTCCTTTTTGCAAATACAACATATGTTAACACTTATGTCGATATTTTCTTGAATATTTATATCTTCTACGGGATTTGTAATTGGATTGGAATCGTCTTGTGTTGGGACAGGGTCATCAGATATATTTTTATTCTTTTCCAATGATAGAGTTTCTTCTAATTCTTCCTCAGTTTGGAGAACCTTTTTTATAGAATCTGGCAGGGTCTGTATTCCTACGTGAGCTTTTCTTCCTGTAACGGAAAGAAAACTAGTCAACTTTACTTATAAGTGGTATCTATATATTGAAACTCATATGTATAATATTAAAGTTATATTTACCAAACATAACTTCGAATGAAGTTTGTCGTATTCCAGTATGATAGGCGTAGTTGACAAAATTTAAGGCCCTCACTCCAACGATTTGTCTTGTTATCCTCCATCCACGCAAACAAAATTTTCTGTACGTCTTAGTTTGCCCGCTCTACGCTACCTTGATTTTGGGAATACCGTGTACTATAGATAACTCAGGCCACATGATTTTCAATTCTTCAATGATACGGTTGGCAAATTCTCTGCCATTGTCTGATTGAAGCACTGAAGGGGCACCAAAAGTACAAAAAATATCTAAGAGAATATAAGCTACTTCTCCTGCAGTCTTTGTTTGCATAGGACGTAAAATCACAAATTTCGTCAGGTGATCTTGATAGTTCAAGATATATTTGTAATCACGATCAGGACACGTCTGCATGTCGATGAGATCAACTTTTGCACGTGCCTGAATCTCTGTAAACAGTAATGGTTTTACCACTAGTTCCTTTTTAGGATGACTCTTTTTCTTTTGACATGGCACGCATAAGTCTAAATAAAAATTAATGCATTCTTTTGTGACATTTGCATATTTATTTCTTAGCGCTTTTACCGTACAGTCTCTACCCACAGTGAGCACTCTCAATTACATCAAACAGCTCGTCATCTGTGACATAGTATCGTACGTTCATCTTATCAGAGAGTGGCAGGATTAACTTTTCCACATCCCCAACACGCAAGATGTCATAACGCTTCAGACGCCGATATTGTAATGATGTCTTTTTTTGTGCCAGCTTTGCAGATTTTACCTCACTGATCAACTTTTCATACTTTTGTCTGGTTTCGATGTGAAAAGAACATTCCTCTTTTTTCAAACTCATCATTTTTCTCATAAATTTAGTTTTTAAATCGTTTAAGTCCACCTTTTTGGTTATGTCACATTCGTTTTCACTCATGGTAATTGTTTAGTTTAGTGGCCTCTAAACGAAAGTCGATGAAATAAGGCTCTTTCGATGCGTTTTTGCACAAAATGAAAGAATCTGACAGAGAAAATTGTCGCTCTCGCCTACGAAGCGAGATATTAATTGTTAAAATTGTTTTTTTTTTGTGGTTTAACGTGCATGGACCTGCATCTTATTACGGATAAAACAGTTTATAATGTTAATATTTTAACTTATCTAGGTTTATCTAGATGTCATGCTTGTCACGTTTGTTGTACTTTTAAGTTCTACACTTCTGTAACGATTGCGAGTTATATGTATGTTTTTTCGGGTTACCATTACTCTCTCACTCAAGAGAAAGCTCTCGCGCCAAAAAGGTATCTTTTGTAAAGAAAAGGTCCAAAGACTGTATTCTTTCCACGCAAAGTTGTATCTAAACAGTTCTAAACAGTACGAACATAACTGATATTCATTGGTTTTCCTTGTAAAGCAAGGACAGAAATATCATCGAGAAGTTGAAACATTTACTTCAATAGGTTATGGGCCCAGTGATGCCTGTTATCGTTCAATAAACATAAGTAAACTGTTTTGAAATAAATGAAAGGTACAAAAATGGATTTAATAAAGCATATGGAAATTTAATAAAGCATATTAAACCATTGAATGGCGAATCCGATTGGCCCTTGTGGAAACACAAGATTCGAGATATACTCGATTATCATGAAGGCGCACTGGATTCGATTGACGGAAAGATTACAAAGCCGGAACCACTGGCTGCTGATTCTACAGCGGCTCAAATTAAGGAGCACAGAGAAAAGAGTGAGCTATATCGCAAGGCGAATAGTTATGCAAAGTCGATGATAACAAGTGCAGTAACTGATTCTGTATATCAGAAGATTATGGACAAAGAAACGGCTCGTGATGCCTGGGAGGCGCTAAAGCAGCATTTGGAGCATCATCGAAGGATCAATTGTTCAAGATATGTACAGATTTCTTCGCTTTTAATTGGACAATTGGAAATGATGTCTCCACGCACATTGCAAAACTAAGGAGTCTTTGGAACGAACTAAACAATGGTCTAAGAGCCAAGGACGTGCATACTTTGCCAGATTTACTGCTAGTTTGTAAAACATTACAAATCTTGCCGAGTTCTTTCGAAACATTTCGTTCAAGCTGGATGTTGTTAACTAAAGAAGAAGAAAAAACATTCGATGAATTGACAACCCAGTTATGCATGTTTGAGCGAAACTTCACAAAGGTAGAGAGTGAAAAGACAACGTCTGAAGCACTAATAGTAAAAACGGATACGCAGAAGAAAAACAGCACAAAAACAACGCCATTCAAGAAACAGTTCAAGAATGGAACGTGCAACTACTATAGCTTTTTATAGCAAAAGGACATTGGATTAGAGAATGTAAAAAGTGGATCGCGGATGGAAGACCACCGAAAAATAAAACGTCAATTAACTCTGAAAGTAAAGCTAAGCAAGATGATGACACAACTGCTAATGTTGCTTTGATAACAATCTGCAACAAGGTATGTACAATTGAAGCTGATATGGAGAACTGGTGGATCGACAACGGTGCAACGAAGCATGTAACCAATCGGTCAGATTTTTTCACTGAGTATACAAAGTTTCAAGATCTTCATAATATCAAAGCTGCTGGAGAAGAATTCTTAATTGCTGAAGGAAAAGGAAAAATCGAAATTACATCAAGAGTTGGAGGAAAATTACAAGAAACAACGCTAACTGATGTATGGTACGTCCCAAAAATCTCTAAAAATCTTTTTTCTGTTACAGCTGCACAGGATAAAAATCCAAATAGCGAATTCAAGTCTTCTCCTACAAAATGTTGGCTTAAAGTTAATGGAAAAGTAATGGTGTATGGCGAACGTGAGGTAGGAGGCTCTCTCTATAAGGCTGCAATCATACCCATTATACCAAACGTAGCAGAAGTAAAGTTGTCACAGAAGATTCGACACTGCAACTTTATCATGAGAGATGGGGACACCAGAATAAACGTCATGTTAAAGCCTTGCTTAAAAAGGAGCTTGGAATGAATGTAAAACCTGACACAAAATTGTGTGAATCATGTATATATGGAAAAGCTCATCGGTTGCCATTCGGTACTCGAAAACAAATAGAAATGCCTGGTGAGTTGATTTCAACAGATGTGTGCGGACCTTTCGATGAGTCGTTTGGAAAGAAGCGATATCTAGTAGTTTTTAAAGACAGCTATACAAAATTTCGCTACGTATATTTTATTAAAGAAAAATCGGAGGTCAAGAATGTTCTAAAGAATATGCTTGCACATGCAAAAATTCAAGGACACAGAGTGAAGGAAATACTCAGCGATAATGGCGGAGAATTTGACAACGAAGAAATTAGAAAAACTCTTCACACTGAAGGTATCATACAGAGGCTTACTGCTCCATATACGCCGCAGCAGAATGGTGGAAGCGAACGTGAAAATCGCACCATCATTGAAATGGCGAAAACCTTTAAATACACAAATCCTGAGGCCAGCTATCCACCAGCAATTTGGGCAGAATTAGTTAAAACTGCTATCTATGTTTTAAATAGAACGGGAAAATCATCCGTTGTTAATGTCAGCCCGTACGAATTATGGATAGGCAAAAAACCACGAATAAGTCACTTACGAATCACAAGCTCTACTTGTTTTGTTCACATTCCAAGTCAGAAACGTAGGAAGATGGATAAGAAAGCGATAAAAGGATACCTCGTAGGATACGACGGAGATGAACGCTACAGGATCTGGATAAAGGAAGATCATAAAGTAATTCTATCAAGAGATGTAAAGTTTTTGGAGAAACCTGGAGATTGTGAACAAGAAATCAAGGTGACATTAAAGAATGTAAATGAGGAAGAACAAGATAAAAATGAGTCTGACAACGAGAATGAAGATGAAGACAATAAAAGAAACAAAGATGAAAGCAGCAAAGAAAAAATTGAAGAAGGGAACAGCGAAGATGAAAATGATGAAGATAAAACGACAATCGATACAGATTCTGAAGAAAGAAGAGAGAACTTACAGGAATTGTCCCAGCGAAATTTAAGAAATCGTTCGTTATTAAGAAGACCGTCTCATCTGGATGATTATGTCATGTTAGCAGAAAATCTTGTTGGTCTAGAAAGTAATCCAGAAACATATACTGAAGCAATCAAAAGTCAACAATGTAGTGAGTGGAGAAGAGCTATGGAGAAAGAAATATTATCGTTAAAAGAGAACCAGACTTGGAAGCTAGTGCCTCCTCCAGAAGGAAACAAGATTTTGCCTTGCAGGTGGGTTTTTCGTTTAAAACAAAAATCAGATGGAGGTATTGAAAGATACAAGGCCAGACTTGTAGTTAAAGGATTCGGACAACGTCGAGGAGTAGACTACAATCAAACATTTAGTCCAGTGGCCAGGATGAGTACAATCCGATCGATTCTAAGTATTGCAGCAAGTGAAGAAATGCATCTTGCACAATTTGATGTCTCAACAGCGTTCTTGTACGGAGAATTAGAAGAAACGATTTATGTTGAACAACCAGAAGGATTCAACGATGGGACTAACAAAGTATGTAAATTAAACAAGAGCTTATATGGATTGAAACAGGCTCCAAGATGTTGGAATCGACGCTTTGGAAATTTCATGCAGAAATTGAGATTTAAATCCAGCCACGAAGATCCTTGTCTCTACATTCGTAAAAATAATGGACACAAGCTTGTCTTAGTTCTGTACGTGGATGATGGTTTAATAGCAGCAACTAATCCGGAGGAATTGAAGATTTTTCTGCACAAACTCAGGACAGAATTTAAAATAACCACGTCAGAAGCAACATATTTTCTTGGACTACAGATCGATAAACAAGAGGATGGAGGCATCAAGATCTCACAAGAATCATATGCTCGTAGGATTCTTAAGCGATTTAATTTTGCTGAATGCAGACCAGTTTCAACTCCTATGCTGAAAGGATCAGAGGCTGAAAAATCAGGGAAAGAAAAAC
>OV788326.1:13988656-13996156 GCA_928718305.1 Tetramorium bicarinatum | reverse complement strand
TGAGATTAGATATTGCACAGTTCTATACATCGAGATTCCTCCAGGTATCGGCAGGTGCGTCGAAATATTAGCAATAGACAATTTGCGTTATTCGAATTTCAACTGTTGGAGAAACGATGTAGAGGCGAAGCTTGGCAATTCAGAAGATGAGTGGAAAATGCGGGAAAATTATCAAGGTGTCTGTTTCTATCAGCGCAGTTTTAAGAAGGATCATTATACCGTTCAGAACGTTTTTGTAAATCATGTGAATGAGTCACGTGCAAGTGTTTCATAGAAGAGTGCGACGTGATATAAAAATGGAACAATTCAAACAAATCGAACGCGACCTGCTGGAGCAATCCAATGGAGTCGTTACTTTGAGTGATTATTTCGCGTGGGTGCAGCGATGCAATGAGTGCTTGGAACGACTCGAAGAACAAAGTCGTGTCAAGCGTCCACGGCTCTTGATCGGACATAAGCAATCTGTGGTGGCAAGCATCGCGCGACTCGTGGGTGTAAAGACTCGATTAAAGAGACGCTTTATACATTTCGGCGGTGATTATGCGAGCAGTAGCGTGGAGAGGCTCGTTTGGCGAGAGATCGATACCGCGTTCAAAAATCGCATATTGACCGGTGCCGTGATTAACACAGACTATATCGAGCTACGACAATTTTTGGAAGACGCTGGTGGAGTAGTGCTCAAGCGAGTGCAACACATTATAAAAGAACGCAACATCGTAAAAGTGAATATCGTGTTCAACGGTGAATTTGTGGCGGGCGATAAACGCGCGAATAAAAGTATCAACACACGAAACTGCGGACTTTTTCATACATCTGATTTGCGCGAGTGGTACGAGCAACGCATCATCGAGCCTACCCTGGCGTCCCTCGAAGAGTTTCAGGAACGCGACAGTGGGTGGGCGTTGTCACGAATACTCAATTTGACCGTCAACATTAACAAATATAATCCACTCCACGCGGTGTTATATCAAGTTACCGCAAGAGATAAAATTGAAGAAAGCGGTAATTAACGTGCAATCTAACGACAATGTTTCGCGTGGTCGGTGGTGGCCGCTCTGCATCCGACAGAAAGACATGCAGAACGAGAATCATCGTACCCTCATTATACGACGGTACTGAAAGACATTGAATTTCCTGTGGCGTTCAATCAAGTTAAAAAGTTTGAAAATTCCAATGATATATCAATCAACGTGTATAGCATTAAGAATATGGAAATTCTACCGATACAACTTACCGCCCGGAAGAGGGAAAAGCATGTTAACTTGCTGTACGTGCAAGGAGACGACGCCGACGTGGGACATTCCACGTGGATAAAAAATCTATCCCGCCTCGTGAGCTCGCAACTCAGCAAACACAATGGCAAAAAATGCTTTTGCGATCGGTATGTATAATTTTTAATTACATAATTTTTTAAATTTAATAATTATATGCTTATGAATGATTGTCATAAAATTGTGTTTTTTTCCAGATGCTTGCACTACTTCAGTTCCAACGAAAAATTGGAGGCCCACGGTGTCGATTGTCAACAGCTAAATGACTGCGCGATGATGACAAGTGGCTGACCTTCAAAAATTATGGAAGGAAGGAACGTGTGGCCTTTGTCGTAAACGCCGATTTGGAATGCACACTGGAGAAGACGGACAAGGACCCGACAACATCCACATATGCGTACCAGGTCATCAGGTATTCAGCGTAGCGTATTACGTGCGTTGCTCCTACGATAATTCATTGTCCGCGTATCGATCTTGTCGCACTAAAGATTGCGTCGCGTGGTTCGCTGTAGAATTGAGAAATTTGGCGCATCGCGTAAAATCTGTTTTGTCCGCGAATGTCCCCATGGAAAATTTGTCAAAGGAACAGTGGGAGGCATACCGTAGCGCGGCGCACTGCCACATATGTGAGAAACCGTTCGCGCCGGGTGATGATAGAGTACGCGATCATTGCCACTTGACCGGTCGGTACAGAGGTCCCGCGCATTCGTATTGTAATTTAAATTACAAAGATTCGTATTTCATTCCTATGGTCTTCCATAATTTATTTGGTTATAACTCGCATTTTATTATCAAAGAAATAGCTGCAGCGTATGAAGGTAATATAGATTTGCTCCCAATAACGAAGGAGAAATATATTTCCTTTACAAAACATGTCCAAGACACCGCCGAAAAATCAGATTCACGAAATTGCATGAAATTGCGATTCATTGATTCGTACAAATTTTTAAGTATCAGTCTAGAAAAATTGACGTCTCTTCTCAGCGGGGATAAGTTGAAAATTTTACATTCAAATTTTTCAAAATTATCAAAACAAAGATTACGATTTGTTGACGCGAAAAGGCGTTTATCTTTATGAATACGTTGATTGCGTCGAAAAGCTGGAGGACTCGTGTCTACCACCGCGCGAATCGTTTTACAGCTCGTTGACCGGTGACACTGTATCCGAGAGCGATTACGCACACGCCGTGAACGTCTGGCAACGGTTCTCCATTCGAACCCTGAGCGAGTACAGCGATTTAAACCTAAAAACGGATGTCTTGCTGTTGGCTGACATTTTTGAAAATTTCCGCGACAAATGTATCAAGAGTTATGGTCTCGATCCCGCGTATTATTATATGTTACCCGGTTTTACGTGGGACGTAAATGTTAAAGCATAAACGCATCAATTTCGAACTGCTCACAGATATTGATATGGTCATGTTTGTCGAGCGCGGTATACGCGGCGGTATGAGTCAATGCTCTGACAGATATGCGCAAGCCAACAACAAGTACATGCAGTCGTACGACCATCGAAACCTTCTTCGTTTTTAATGTACTTTAATGTACTTAATGTACTTAAATAATTTGTATGGGTGTGCAATGTGTCAACCGTTGCCGTACGCCAAATTTCGATGGGTCGACGATGCCGCGGACTTTGATTACAGCGCGATCGCTTCGGATTCGCCCACGGGTTACATTCGCGAGGTCGATCTCGAATACCCGCAACATCTTCACGATGCGCATACTGACCTACCGTTCTGTCCGACGCGCGATAAACCGCCCGGCAAGCGACAGGCTAAACTTCTGACGACTCTGTACGATAAGAAATGATACGTCATACACTATTGTAATCTGCAGCAATGCACGCGTCACGGTCTTCGCGTCACGAAAATTCATCGCGTGCTGCAATTCACACAATCCACATAGCTCCGTAATTACATAGAATTCAATACGAAATTTAGAACTCGCCAAAAATTATTTTGAAAAAAAATTGTATAAATTAATGAACAACGCCGTATTCGGTAAAACCATGGAAAACGTTTGTAATCACGTCGACGTGAAATTGTTAACTATATGGGATGGACGACGCAGAGGCAATGATCGCGAAACTGAATTTCCACAGTTAAAGCATTTTTTCAGAAAATTTGGTCGCTGTAGAACTTCGAAAATTCGAGGTAAAATTCGACAAACCGATATACATAGATATGAGCATCCTCGACATATCTAAAGTCTGTTTGTACGAATTTCATCACGAGTACATGTTACCTTTATATCGCGACAGATGTAAGATCACGTACACCGACAGAGACAGTCTCATATACCACATCAAGTGCGATGACGTGTATGAGACGATGAAACGCGACATTCATAGATTTGACACGAGCGATTATCCGATCGACAACACGTACGGTATTCCGCTCGCTAATAAAAAAGTACCGGGTTTAATGAAAGATGAAAACAACGGCGTGATAATGACTGAATTCGTCGGACTCAGAGTCGGACGCGAAAATGTACACGTTGAAGGTAGATGGTAAGAAGGATACTAAAAAAGCAAAAGGCGTCAAAAGTAACGTTGTAGCGCGAATGATAACGTTCGACGATTACACGCAATGTTTAACAGATTTGCATAAGATCCAAGCTGCATGAAGTGTATAACAGTGTCCGAAAAGAAAATCGCTCTAAGTCTGTACGACGACAAGCGATACATCAAGCCCGATTCTACCGAAACTCTGCCATGGAGACATTATCGAGTACCTCTGTAAATGTAATATTATACTATGTATTACTGGAAAAGGTATATTAATAAAAGATTCTTTGTCCTTGCATATTTTATATATTTCATATCGTATTTCATATATTTTACATTTTTATACTGTGTGTGTATTCATCTTTTTTATATTATATGTATTCTTTTTATAATGTGTGTGTAATCATCTTTTTTCTATATTATATGTATTCTTTTTATAATGTGTGTGTATTCATCTTTTTTATATTGTTGCGCCCGTGTCGTTCGACGGGAGAAGAGGCGGTGTGAAGTCGCACATTCAAGTGGCGCGAAGTCGTGTGATCTTTCTGCACAGTTGCTAAGGACGAGGAATTGTTTCTGAGCTTTCTGATCGTTCGCACGTTTGGTTACTGTGTTCTCGAAGAATAAAATACACTTTGTTATTTCTTAAAGAGAGAGTGTTATTTCTCCGCGAACCGGGAAGAGCGCAAACGAGTGCGCAAGAGACCGGGAGTGCGAAAGAGATTCGCGCGAGCGTAAAACTTTTTGGGGGCTCGTCCGGGATCGAAAGGTTCGGACGCAACTATGTTTATGACCACAACGGCTGTCGAAACGGCGACGACAACGACATTGACGATGGCTTCATCGGCGACGGGAGCTGCGTCTGAGACGGGGGAGAGACGACGCGTGCTGTCAAAGAGAAGACGAGTCGAGAGAGTCGAGACGCCCGGTCCCCTGCCGGAGTCAGCGGTCCTCCAAGCTGTTCGCCGGAAGATGCAGGAGATGCGAGAGGAACAGAAACGTCGTGAGGAAGAATTAACGGCAAGAATACGCCGACAGGAGGAGGAGCTGCAACGTTTTCGGGGAGAGAATCTTCGAACTTCGCGGGACAATTCTCAGCTAAGTCCTTCTAATAACGTTGCTTCTCGCGAGGGGGAGGGTCCCGATAGCGCACGGTGCGATAGCACACATCCCGGTAGCACACATAAAATTTAACTCATTTCCCGATAGCTCACATCCCGATAGCACACGTCCCGATATCGCACAAGATAGAAAACACATTTTCCCGATAGCGCACAAAGAAAGAAACATGTTATCCCGATAGCACACATTCCCGAATACCCTTTATCCCGATAGCGCACGTCCCGATAGCGCACATCCCGATAGGGACCATGCCAGGCGACACCCGTCAACCGGGGTGTCCAGGTCGCAAAGATCGAGACGTAGGGATCCGCCACGAGAACCAACGGGCTGGACACCCCGGTTGACGGGGGTCACCTGGCACGGTCCCTACGCGTGCCCCGGTGCCGCTGAACCCGTTGGTTCTCGTGGCGGATCTCTACGTCGCGATCTTTGCGACCTGAACACCCCGGTTAACGGGAATTGCCTGGCATGGTTCATACGCGTGCCCCGGTGCTGCCGAACCCGTTGGTTCTCGTGGCGCACCTCTGTGTCGTGATCTTCGCGACCTGGACACCCCGGTTGACGGGGGTCACCTGGCACGGTCCCTACGCGTGCCCCAGTGCCGCCGAACCCGTTAGTTCTCGTGGCGCACCTCTGTGTTGTGATCTTCGCGACCCGGACATCCCGGTTGACGGGAATCGCCTAGCATGGTTCCTACGCGTGCCTCGGTGCTGCCGAGCCCGTTAGTTCTCGTGGCGCACCTCTGTGTTGTGATCTTCGCGACCCGGACATCCCGGTTGACGGGAATCGCCTAGCATGGTCCCTACGCGTGCCTTGGTGCTGCCGAGCCCGTTGATTCTCGTGGCGGATCCCTACGTCTCGATCTTTGCGACCTGGACATCCCGGTTGACGGGGGTCGCCTGGCACGGTCCCTATCGGGACGTGCGCTATCGGGACGTGCGCTATCGGGACGTGCGCTATCGGGACGTGCGCTATCGGGACGTGCGCTATCGGGACGTGCGCTATCGGGACGTGCGCTATCGGGATGTGCGCTATCGGGATAAAGGGTATTCGGGAATGTGTGCTATCGGGATAACATGTTTCTTTCGTTGTGCGCTATCGGGAAAATGTGTTTTTTATCTTGTGCGATATCGGGACGTGTGCTATCGGGATGTGAGCTATCGGGAAATGAGTTAAATTTTATGTGTGCTACCGGGATGTGTGCTATCGCACCGTGCGCTATCGGAACCCTCTCCTCGCGAGGTGGGGTTTAATTTTGCGAGCGCGGGGGATTTAATTTTACAAACACGGGGGGATTCAGATTCGCGAGTGCTGGGGAGGGCGATGTACGTGGCGAGCTAGGTTTTAAATTGAAACCGGACACTTTTGATGGAACGGTTCCGTTGCGGGAGTTCTTCTGCCAATTCGATTTGATAGCGCGTGCGAACCGATGGACTGACGTGATGAAAACTCTCGCGCTCGCTTCTTGTTTGAGAGGAAAGGCGCGTTCGGTTCTGGAAACGGTCGAAAGCCTGGAAGGGCTCGATTTTGCCGAATTGAAATCCAAATTAGAGTTGCGTTTCGGAGAGGGACATTTGTCTCAGAACTATTATTCAATTTTCGTGAATCGCAAACAGAAATTCGGAGAGGATCTCGCTGAACTCGGTATGAATCTGGAAAGGTTATCGCGCCTCGCTTATCCCGAGTGTCCATTTGCTCTCCACGATAAAATCGCTTGCGCACAATTTGTCTCCTCTCTTTCGGACAACTTTTTGAGGAGGACCCTGCAATTGGAGGGAATAACGTCGCTGGTTTCGGCCGTGGAAAGAGCTAAAGCCATCAAAGCGATTCAGGGGGAATACGTGGAAAGGGGAAAAAAGGGAAATTTCTTAGCCAAGGGGAATTTCTCTCAGAGCGAAAAGAAAGACAAAAGAAAGCAGGAAGGGGAAAACCGAGGGGGGAAAGCGCAGGGATCTGGACAAAGGAGCGGGAGAGAATGTTGGACGTGTGGGAAGGTGGGCCACTTCCGTTCGGAGTGTCCGGGAAATAAGGGAAACGTGAATTAGTTGACCTCAGCGGGGTGAGATCAACTCGTGCGCGCGGAGCCCCGCCAAAACGTTTGAATTGTTTCTACGTTAATAGAATTAGGGGGGGCTCGAATAAATTTTGTTATGTCGGGAAGTTGGATGGGGAGCGTTGTTGTTTTAAGATAGACACGGGCTCCGATGTCTCAGTTTTGAATAGGAAACTAGTAAAGGAGGGAAAACTTATTAGTCCGGTTAAGCAGGGATTTCTCAGATATGCGTCAGGAGAAAAAGTACCTATTTACTCTAAGGCTAAAGTCGAGTTCTTTTGGGAAAGTACTCCGTGTTTATTTATGTCTATATAATAGACATGGAGGATGACTGTTTATTAGGTATAGATTTTCTACAAAAAGTTGGTCTAGAGAATGTTTTTGATTGTGCTTTGGATTCGTTGGAGACGGATAGGAAAGTTTTAAATTGCTCTCGAATACAGGATTTTTCCAAGCAAGTCCCTCTTATTTTAAAGGAGCTGTTTATTAAAAATTCTGAAAATTCAGATAGGGAACAGAAGGATGTTTTCGCGGACTTCTTAAAA
>OV788326.1:13945156-13988156 GCA_928718305.1 Tetramorium bicarinatum | reverse complement strand
GTTTTATTAAACATTGAATGTTAGTTAAATATTGGAAAGTGTAACGTTCAGTTTTAAATTTTTTTAAGTTAATTTTCATGATTTTGAAATAATTACACAAATATCACATTTTTTGTAGGAAAAACCTTTTTTTGTACAAAGGTAATTAATACAAGAGTTCTTTTTTAGGCGTAGTTTTGTAGAAGGTTTTCAATACATGAAAAGCTTTGAAGCAAACATCTAAAGCTTCTAATGTAGATTCCGTTGAATATAAAACTTCATCTATTGTAACGTATGAATTAGACACGTTTGTAATTGATCCCACGACAATTATGTAAGGTTGTACAGATGTCTGCATTTCTTTTGCATTTTTGCTAGCCTCTTGACGAATCTTCGTAATATCAGCAGAAGTCTGCAATAATATAATCAAATTTTAAGTTAATTAAAACATTACATATGTGATTAAATAAAAATTTTAGATATTAATAAATACATACAGTTACACATTTTATCATACTATCTCTTGACACAGCAATGGATGTTTTACTATAATTTCTCTTTGTCGCAATACTTTTTTGTTTGACTTTCTGCTTCGGAGGTATTATATATGAAAGAAGTTGTATTGTAATTGCTAATTTGGAATCTATAAGAAAAAAAAATTGTGAAGTTATAATCAAGCACATTCATATATATATAATAAATGACTTTATAATAAATTACTTTATCTTCAGATATATCTAAATTTAATGTCTCTATTAAATCTGAAAAATCATCACTTTTACTCGTAAATTGTATATTTTGTTTTATTGTAGTAAAAAACTCGTTCCATTTTTCTGAAGTTAAACAGAAATTTGTTAATTGCATTTCATCAAAATCATGTTTAATAAGTTTATATCCATATGGATGTTTCAAAAGCGGCCATTCCTCAAATATATTATTTAATTTTTTATCAGATGATTTCGTTAATATTTGTAATCGGTATTTAGATGTTAAACACCATTTTTCTAAAACGATTTCCCAAGGCGCTTGGTTAATTTTTAATCAGTCCAAAGCTTTTTGAATATCTTCATTGCCTACTAGAAATATAATAATTAAGCAATATTCGTTTACAAACATTTCTTTACTAAATTATTTACCATCATCATTTAAAAGATTATCAGGAATATCATCTTCAGATTCTTGTAGCAATCTAATCTTTCTTTTAATTTTGATAAAGCATATTTTCTATTACGCCAACATGATAATAGTTTGGCCTTTTGCAGGTATTGATTTCTTATTTAGAGAGTGGATCTTTTTTTTCCTTCTATAAAATAAGTACCATCAGCTTCAGAAGGAAATAACTTAACAATTCGTTCTGAAATACCTTTGGCTATTTCATTTGTCATACTGCAAAAATGATTATAACGTATTACATTATTATTATTGTGTAAATATATTAAAATAAAAATAAATTCTGCAAAGAAAATAATAATAATAGTAACATTTAAAACATACATAATATTATCCTCCATGTAAGTAATAATTATATTGCACAACTTATTTCTCATTGATCCAGTTAATTCTTTAGTCTTACAACTACATAAAATTATTCTTCCAGTTTTTGATTGTTGTAATAAATCACCAATGCTGGGAATTGTTTCTAGTAAAAATATATCTTGAGAAGTAGATGCATTTTTTTTTGTATAATATTTTTCTCTCGTTACAATCTTCATTCATTTCTTGAACTGCATTTTGAAACTTCTCATGACAAATGTTAAGTACATTTTGACTATTTTCTGTGTTCTAAAAAATATATAAAATTTATGATATTTTATATTAAAAAATAATTTAATCCTGCTGTTCTGTTAGGATTTACTTTTATATTACATGTGTTAATGTGACTTAATCTATTTCATAACTTATTATATTAATAAAAAAAGAATGACAAAAAAAATAAATTTTTATTAATTTTTAGTAAAAACAAATGTAGCTTTAAATATATTTTTTAAAGAGTTGAATATATTAATAATTTACTTACAAGGGAACGGTCGCAGGTGTCCCTCACCGATTTCAACGAGCTTTGGATATGTTGTAGAGCATCAAAAAATATTAGAAAAAATATTTTTTTTAGCGGCGTATCTCGACGTTTAGGGGTTGAAACAACCCTTCGAAGATAATTGTTTTTTTCGTTTTTTACGAATATCTTGGAAAATATGAGGAATATGAAAAAATGTTTTATACAAAAGTTTTACAGTATTTTATACTCTTTACAACTGTGTACTTTCATTTTTCAAAAATGTTAAATTTTTTATTTACCCCAGCCCTACTTCTTATTTTGCAAAATTAAAAAATTTTGTAAGAACAAAAATTATAGATTATTGAGAGCCAAATCCATCCGTATATATTAATGTATGGGTTCCGCGATTCAATTTTTCAAAAAACGAGATGATATTCTCGTGCTATAGGCGCCGCGTTGTAAATAGTATCACATTATTTATTTTTAGTTGCGCCACATTTAACAACTGCCTCTTGTACAATATCTTCTTATATAACATAAAAATGGATTAAGTCTGATGATATAATGTGATTGATTTCCATCCGCAATATGCAATATGCACAACCAGATCAAAGCGCATCAAGGAAATCAATAGGTCAAGGAAAACGGTTCGGACTTCGCACGCATAATATTTTGCGTTGTATAACTTCATCCAGGCATCTAGGAATAGAATTCACTCGTGTCGTGTGCAAAGTTATAATCAGATATAAGCGTCCGTAACAGACGTCTGTCGTTATAAACGTCCGTCTTTCCATCTCGTAAATTAGTAATCTAAAAAGTGTATGTTGTGTATTGTCATTTGAACAAGTATTTGTTATTAACTTTTATTACTTTCTTACTCTTGTCAATCTTTGATTAACTTTGATTATTGTAATTATAAAAGTTCGTGAAATTATTAATGTAACATAATTAATATACGATGAAATGAGACGAAATAAGTACTGAATTGTCAATTATTCCGTTTAAATAAAAATTTTATTTATTTTTTATTCAATAATATATTTTTTCAAGAAATAAAGAGGCGATCTAGAGGCACGGTAGTGTCTCGCGCGCCAAGTTACGCGCAGCGAAGCGCCGAGACACGGCCGTACCTCTTTTACGCGAAACGTCGTATTGAGAAATCCTTCGATTATCGGATCTCATTAACGAGTGAACCGATCAAATTCTAAGTAGGCTTAATCGAAAGCTTAGGATCGAATTATATAATGAAAGTGTTATTATTTTTATTTTACGTGAACTACGAGCGCAGATATCGCGATGTAAAGTTTAAAAAAGTTGAAAATGGGTAATTTTTATTTAAGAAACGTCGTCGTCGTCTCCTCCGCCCCGGCTAGTGGTGGGGAAATGTCCAGGTTCGCTTTTTTACCGCAAGAGCGCCACTGTTACGCGGCGTCTGCACTGACTGAACTGCATTGCTGAACTAGTGCAACTCAGTGCAGTTATAACGAGAATCGACCCATAATCTCAATGTGTTATCCAACGGATTTGGCGGCACCGAGGCACGCGAAGGGACCGTGCAAGGCGATTCCCGTTAACCGGGATGTCCGGGTCGCGAAGATCACGACACAGAGGTGCGCCACGAGAACCGACGGGTTTGGCGGCACCGGGGTACGCGTAGGGACCATGCCAGACGATTCCCGTCAACCGGGATGTCCGGGTCGCGGAGATCACGACACAGAGATGCGCCACGAGAACCGACGGGCTCGGCGGCACCGGGGTACGCGTAGAAATCGTGCCAGACGACAAACTGATATAATATTAATTGTGCTTATTTTAGATTTATTTCAGATATATTAATCTTATTTTATTAAAAGAATCAAGTATATATTTGTTTAATATGTTTAATAAATAATATTTTAGATGATTGTATAGTAGTAATAAATTTTATAAAATTACGCCTTAAAAAAGGTAGTAATTACTACAAAATGTGTGAAATCCTAACAAAATTACCTTTTCAAAAAAAGGTAAAAAAATGCGCCAAGTATACGCGCTCAAAAACGCCCAAAAAATTCCCCCTCAAAAAAGAATCCTTCTACAAAACAACGCTTAAAAAAGAACTCTTGTATTAATTACCTTTGTACAAAAAAAGGTTTTTCCCACAAAAAATGTGATATCAAGAAAGTGCGCCAACTATACAATTGGATAGTTTCATAATACTCTTTGGTTAGTGTTTATAGTCTGATTTTATATATAAAATTGTAAATTTTTTTTCAAAATACTTGGCGCCGCCAAACCGAATAAATCGCACACGCACACCCACACATCCATCTGCGCACGCATAAACACATTAAGAGAGAAAAGGTTAGACAATTAATTTATTCGGTTTGGCGGCGCCAAGTATTTTGAAAAAAAATTGACAATTTTATATATAAAATCAGACTATAAACACTAACCAAAGAGTATTATGAAACTATCCAATTGTATAGTTGGCGCACTTTCTTGATATCACATTTTTTGTGGGAAAAACCTTTTTTTGTACAAAGGTAATTAATACAAGAGTTCTTTTTTAAGCGTAGTTTTGTAGAAGGATTCTTTTTTGAGGCGTAATTTTTTGGGCGTTTTTGAGCGCGTATACTTGGCGCATTTTTTTACCTTTTTTTGAAAAGGTAATTTTGTTAGGTATAATTAACACTAAAGACAATTGCATTATTTATGAAGTCTATGATTTATATATATTAAATTTATTATTTTTATGCATAATTAGAGTTTTATATTTAATTTTAATATTTTTTTAGAATGATGCAGTTTAATCCATACAATGTAGTATTCTTACTTTCTATAACTTTCATGGGTTTCAACGTTCCCCAAAGTCCCATAACTTCGCAAGAAAGACAAGTGAATGAAAAAATTGAACATATGCTGCGGGAAATAAAAGACGAACAAGAATATGAAATAGAAGAAGAAGAAACATTAGATTTTTATGACGAATACGGGATTCCAGAAGCGGAAAAAATTGATTTCTTAGAGGCAGAACAAAATGAAGTATATCTCCCAGAAGAAATTATCTGTAGCTCTATTGAACAAACGATATCATATGACTATAAGAGGGAAGCTGTGGAATACTGGAAAAGCGGTAAAACAAGATCAAGATCACTTGAAGGAGTTAGACAAAAGTTTAAAAAAGTTACATCGATACGGCAACTACGACGATGGGAAGACCAAATCAATGAAGGTGGTAGTAGATATGACAAATTAAAAAGAATTTCTCAATACGTCTTAAATCATTTCAATGAAGCAGTTGAGAAAGGAATTATTATCCATGATATTGATATCGCTCGATGGGCTTCTCGAGCACAAGAAAATGAAAATGTGCCAGGATTCAGTGCTTCAGAAACATGGGTAAAAAGATTCAAAAAAATACATACTATTGTGTCTCGGAAAATAACAAAATTTATAACCAAAAAAGGTTTGATATCAAAACCAGATTTGGAAAATAAATGCGATACATTTATTACAAACGTAAAACATTATATTGATCGATATGGAGTGGAAAATATTTATAACTCGGATCAGAGTGGATTCCAATTAGAACTTCACTCTGGTCGTATACTTTAATTTACAAAGGTGTAAAAAAGGTAGAATCCGTAGTACAATCTGTATCAGCAACCACGCACAGTTATACGATACAACCTACTATTTCGGCTGATGGTAGATTATTATCACCTCTTTTCATAGTATTAAAAGAAGTTACAGGAACATTTGGTCCGAGAGTACAGAATACATTATTCAACGCGCCTAATATTTTCGTTACGGCTTCAACATCAGGCAAATTAACATCAGGTCATGTAAAAACTTGGTTAAAAGAAGTATTTTTTCCGAATGTCGGGCCAAAATCAGTATTATTATTAGATTCATGGAGTGGACATTGTCCTAACGTACTTTCAGAAACTAGACCAGATTCTGTAACAGATATTAGTATCCTAACTATCCCGGCAGGTACGACAGGAAAAATACAACCGTTAGATGTCTACGGCTTTCGCCTGTGGAAAAATTTTGTTAAACACTTTTCTGATACAGTTATGTTGTTAGATCTTGCTTTAGATCTTCATGTCAGAAATAATATTTTGAAATTGCAATCATTAACACATAATCAATTTTCATCACCCAGATTTCAAAACTTGTTTAAATATGCGTGATTTAAAAGTGGATATATACAAAATAGACCAACAGAGTTTGAAACACCAGTTGAATTTTGTTTTAAAAACAATTCTAAAGTAAAATATTTGTGGTGAAACTGCTGTAATTACTTGTTCTTGGTGTAAAAAATCACTTTGTATAACATATTTTTTCCATGAACATCATTTTTGTGATGAATACGTGCCATAAGTATAACATATTTACAGTAATACGTTTATACAAATTCTGTACTGATTTTTTTAAAAAAGATAAATTTCCAAATCATGAATACTGGTAAGGTTTTTGGCAGTTTTCTTTATCCATGCAACAAATGTTGGTATTCTTTTATTTTTGCCTAATAAAAAATTTTTATTCATATAAAATTATGTTTGTAACACTCTTTTCAAACTGTTTTCCTTTCTTCCTTTACTCTTTCTTTTATTTTCACTTGTTAAATAATATTTTACAAACAATATTTCAAATAGTTTATCAAAATAAATTATATAATTATAATGTATTAAATTATATAATTATAATATATTAAATTATATAATTAAATATGTAATTATATCATAAAATTTTAACAAGAAGTTCTTACCATTGAAGAAGTTATATTATATTTTATTTATTTTTTATAAATTTAAACTGGAGTAAAGAATTGAAAAAAAAAAACGTTATTTTAGTTAAGAATTCATAACTGTTATAATTTTTTAATTAAAATTCCTTTTAGACTAAAATATTTCGGGATACGTACTTTGAAAAAAAAAGTAATATTGTTACTTCCAAAAAATTGAATTCTTTAAACACGCCAAAAAGTTTTTTCAATTTCTTAAATTTTTCGACACGAAGTGCATTATAGTAACTCACAATGCGTAAAATTGAAAAATTAAGTAATAAAATTATTTAAAGTATAAAATACATTACTAGATAATAAATCGTGTAATATGTTGCATATTATGTCATTAGACTTAATCCATTTTTATGTTATATAAGAAGATATTGTACAAGAGGCAGTTGTTAAATGTGGCGCAACTAAAAATAAATAATGCAATACTATTTACAGCGCGGCGCCTATAGCACGAGAATATCATCTTGTTTTTTGAAAAATTGAATCGCGAACCCATACATTAATATATACGGATGGATTTGGCTCTCAATAATCTATAATTTTTGTTCTTACAAAATTTTTTAATTTTGCAAAATAAGAAGTAGGGCTGGGGGTAAATAAAAAATTTAACATTTTTGAAAAATGTAAGTACACAGTTGTAAAGAGTATAAAATACTGTAAAACTTTTGTATAAAACATTTTTTCATATTCCTCATATTTTCCAAGATATTCGTAAAAAACGAAAAAAACAATTATCTTCGAGGGGTTGTTTCAACCCCTAAACATCGAGATACGCCGCTAAAAAAAATATTTTTTCTAATATTTTTTGATGCTCTACAACATATCCAAAGCTCGTTGAAATCAGTGAGGGACACCTGCGACCGTTCCCTTGTTAGTATTAACAAAAATATGTTTTCCAACATGTTTTGCATGCCATACATGTATCAGTAAAATATAATAATAATAAAATTAATCTTTCTTAACTTTTAGTAATTTTAATTATAACTTATTACAATTATCAGAAACGGGTAAAATAATTTTTATATATATGAAAATCCAAAATTACCTTTAATTTCCAATTATTATATGAATATTTCTAATTTATTGTAAATATTATTTTTTTAATACATATAAAATATTTAAAATAATAATATAAATATTATGTAAATCTATATAATATCGCACGTGCCTAAAATTATGGTATAATAAAACATTTTTAAAAAATCAGATTCATTTTTAATACGAACAAATATACAAGAAATATTTGTTGTCTATTTTGTATTTTTATTGAAGTAAATAATAGATTAAGTCATATTAACACGAAAATACCATAAAAATAAGTGATAAAATTAAAAATATATGCACTACCAACAGCAAGTTTATAGTAATAAACAAAACCGAATGTCAAATGAAATAATTTTTTAAATATTTTATTCCAACAGAATAAAACTTTTATTTGAGTTAAATAAATCCAAACAAAACAACTATGTCAATGGAACATATGTTAATATAACCCACATTACTTTCTGCATCTGAACTTGTATTTATCTCCTTCTTTTTAAAAAAGTTTGATTTCCAATAGTTCGAAAAAATTATACGTGGACCCATTTCGGGAATAAGTTCAGCTATTAATTTTTCATCTAAGTCTTTCATTAAGTCCATTGTTATTCCATTTTTTTCAATTAAATGTATGAAACAAATTAATATTTTTTAATTATAAATTTAAAAAGACATATTTATTGTTTATTATACGACTCTAACAGCAACAGCTTTGTTACAAGCTTATAAAGCATAAAAATCCTATCTTACTTGACGCTAACTTTTAGAAAAAAGAATATATTTTATATAAAATGCTTATTAATTACTCACTTTCGAAAATATTAGCATAAGCGCTTATGCCCAATTGTTGTAAAATATCCGTAACTTGCATGTTTTATTCTTTTGAAATACGTGTTGTAACAGAGGCTAGTGTTGAGGAAAGTTACATAAGAGCTGTAAAAAATAATAATTCAAATAAATAGTTAAATTCAGCAGAAAAAGCAGTTTTGCAATTGTTATAAAATTATTGTAAAATTTTTAAGAAGATAGATTTATATATTTAAATCCAACAGTAACTAAGAACAAGGGTTAATCATATTAAAGAATTTTACAACAATTGCAAAGCTACTTTTCCTTCTGAATATAGCCAATAATATACGATTTTATCGCACATAATCAACGCACAAAAGCCAAAAAAAGATCAGTTCATATCTTAATATTATTATTAAAATTTATCGTACGATTTTCAATTTTATGATCAGTATTCACTGTTTCTTATTTCAAGACCGTTTTAAATAATGTCTTAAAATATTAATACGACTTCGTGCTTTATAACATCTTATAAGACAGAACTTAAAACGGTTTTAAATATAAGAATATAATATTATATTCCTACGAAATACCGATTTGCATATTTCGTCAAGAGATCTTTTTTTTATTATTATACAATATATTTGTTAAGTACATACAGTAGTATCAAATACATTTTAAGGTTAAGATTATCGAGCCAAACCCCTTAACCGCAAACATTCCGATGAGTATTTATTATGTGTTTCGATAAAAAACGAAGAAATCATCAAAATACCGCTCGAAGTTCAGCTTAAGGTTTGGCTCGATACTCGAATCTGGATACTTTTACAAATAGATTTACATGCAAATATTACAAATAATGCATACTTACTGTATCTCAGAAAGTTTCTCAATTTCATTAATTTCAGAAGTACACAGAAGAACACAGCACAATATTCATGTCTAATTCTTGAGGCTGAGCAGTAACGCGTACGAATGTGTCTGGCGTATGTACACACGTAACGGAATGATGGAAATATCCTGAAGATCATAGGACAAAAGAAAGTAGACTCACGCGCGCGGTTACAGAAAAGCGGTAGATCTATTGGTTATCGCGTCGCTGCCACGCATTGGCTTATGGCTGTCACGTGCTGACTTTGAATATATATATATATATATATATATATATATATATATATATACACATTCTAACAATAAGGCACTGACTGTCGCGCGACAAGCATTTTCGTATAGAAATTTCAGTAGTCTTAGTTTTATACAACGCAACAAGAAGACATGTTGATGTGATGCTCGGACGAATCATGAGATACTGGGTGTCACACCGATGTGCCTTCTCATTGTGTCCGTGCACTGAGAAAAAAATTTTCTTAATTTTAACAAACGTATTTACTAAAATTAGATATACTTAATTTAAATAAATAATGTTTAAAAAATAAAAATTATTTTTTTATATTATAATAAACCAAAACTTTAAAATTAGAAAATGATTTTTTATTGAAAAATTTATTTAAATCTAATTCAGGTTTATTATACTACATTATACTACAATACCTATTGAAATTTAGTAAATATAAATTTTTAAAATATTGCATGCAAACCAAGAACACAATCTGGCACCTGTTTCCGCGTTCTATATGCAAAAACTATAGCTGATATTTATAGATCGCTATTCATAAGTTTGTTTTTATTTTTAAGATTATCTTAAGTATAATCTTATACATGATTTTAAAAATATTAGTCCATTATTACATTATTTTATTATTTATTATACGTAATTATATGTAAATACATAAAAGTAAGATAAAATGATGCAATAACGTACTAATATCTTTATAAGTGCATACCGAATACGAATCCGTGAATATAAGATCAGATATTCTTATTTTAAAAGACCATTTTTGTTAAACGTAATTACTAGAATTTATTAAAACAATGTGCAGTTAAACACTTAAATAAAAGAAAAAGAATTTGCAGATTAAAAAATGCATTTTAAAATTAAAAAAATGTGTTTACTCTAAATAAAAAATTCTTTTTGTTTTTGTAAAATATATTAATTTTATTCAAATAAACGTTTCTTCAAATATAATAAATTGTTTTTAAAAAGTATTTACTTCTTATAAGTAATATATTTATTATTTTTGCAACTTTGAAAAATTGAATTTGAACAAATATTTACTAAAATGTTATTTTTAAAATTAATAGATCAGAATTATATATTTCAAAAATTTATTTACTAAATTTCAATAGATATTGTATTATAATATAGTAAACCTGAATTAGATTTAAATAAATTTTTCAATAAAAAATCATTTTCTAATTTTAAAGTTTTGGTTTATTATAAAAAAAAAGAAATTTTATTTTTTAAACATTATTTATTTAAATTAAGTATATCTAATTTCAGTAAATACGTTTGTTAAAATTAAGAAAATTTTTTTCTCAGTGTATATATATATATATATATATTTATATATATATATATATATATATATATATATATATATAGAAAAAATTAAAAAATTACATTTATAAATGTATGCATACATTTATAAATGAGTTGTTTTCTATATTATACGATGTAAAAAATTATTAACATAATTGTATTCTTTATTTGATGTGAATTATAAACTGTGTAAAGTGACCTTTATACAAGAAATATTCAATAATATAAACCGTTTCGATTTTTTAAATTAATATATTTTTGATCTTATTAGAGAATGAATGAAATAAATTTTAATGAAAGTTTTAATTCTTATTCTAATATAATTTTTTTATTAGAATGAAAAGAGCACTCAATAATATTGTTACGCCTCCGCCGACGGTCCGCGTCGGCGCTACGTTTCGCGACTTCGTGCGAGAGAACACTCTCACACACACTCACACTGACACCCGCGACTCGCGCGGAAGAAAGGACAAAAACGAATATAGAGATAGAGAAACGCGTCCTCACGAGAGGAGTCCAGCATAAATCTGACGGGCGGCTCGTTAATCAACAAGCGCCCTTGCAACCGTTGCTCCATGTCCACATGTTCGGATCTTGCGAACTTCATGGCCCGGTCGATCGATGCTCCGATCGACCCGTCGTCTGACTCGCGCGGCCGGGGAGTATACCGGGCGGCCGCAGCGCGCAACACTACTTCTTAAAATTTCAAAATTTTACATTTTCGATCAAGTACAGGATTGCAACAGGATAAAAAATCGAACCAGTCGAAATTATTTAGTACTTTAATACTTCTAGTATTAAACTGAAAAAAGCGCACGTGTTTGCATTACTTAATGTTATATTATGTTTTATAAAATATATAGTTATTTATATTAATATATAGTATATATTAATAACAAAATTTTCAAAATATAGTTAAATATTTACAACTATAAATAATTATTAAAATTAACACAGAATATGTATCACAGAATGTCTATATCAAAGAATATATATATATATATATATATATATATATATATATATATATATATATATATATATTCTGTGATACATATTCTGTGATATAGATTTTATTAATGTTTATATTATTTTTACTAAATTATTTGTTTTGTTAATTTTAATAATTATTTATAGTTGGAAATATTTAACTATATTTTGTATATACATATATATATATATATATATATATATATATATATATATATATATATATATATTACAGATCAGATGGTGAAATTTTGTTATTGGCTAATTAGCTTACTTTCTACTTGATGCGTATTAAACACATTTGTTATAAACAATGCAGTGATATGTCTTATAATTTACGTCATTATACATAATAAATTAATTCTTTACATAACTTATTTTTTTTTTAATGTAAAGAATATGTACAGAAAACATAAAAAACATGAACAATAAAAATCTAAAAAAAATTGTAATATGCTTGTGAAAGTTTTAAGAAGAAATTCTTACCATTACAGAAGCTGTATTACATTTTACTTATTTTTTATAAATTTAAATCAAAATAAAAAATTGAAAAAACATAATTTTCATTAAAAATTTATAACTTTTATAATTTTTAAATTAAAGAAAAATTCTCTTGGACTATATTTCTAGATACGTACTTCGGAAAAAAAAATAATATAAGAATGTTGACTCCAAAAAATTGAATTATTTAAACACGCGAGAATAAAGATTTTTATAAAAAAGAAAGTCAAGTGTCAAACGAGAAAAAATAATAAAATAATTTTTAGAGCAGATTTAATCATTATTTTAGTTCACTTTTATTAAAATAAAAAAAATGAAATACAATATTATATTATTATATATTATAAGAGAATCTTGGATGCATAATTTTCGACATATTCCAAAATACTGTTGGGTCTACAAGAATCAAATCATTTATTTTACATTTACATTCTTTACGTATTCTTTTTACAATTTTTATGTAGTCAATCATTGTGATAAAAATGGAAATTTATTTATTTTCATATGAAATATTTGTAAGATTTGTGTAATATAAATCATCTTTTTAAATTATTAACAGGTGAAAGATTTAAAAAGAAAAAACGTACAAGTTGACCAAGAATAAATAATTATTATTTTCTGTTTCTTTTTTTATTTCTTTTATACTTTTTATATGCAGAAGAAATTATAATTTAATTAATAATTTTAACTTCTGAATTGTGAAATTATTAAGATGTGATAATGTATCGCATCTAGTATAGAAAGAGGCACGCGAGATCTAGTAGAGTCAAGCCGCTAATACGTATTTCGGCTGCGTTCTAAAATTTATTGCCAGTACTAACAGTCTATAATGTGCGTGACTCAAACTATAGGTTTGCAGTACAGGTAGTAAATATCGGAAAGCAGCCTTCGTCCGTGAGGCTGACGACGCGCCGGTTCAAGAGAGAAAGAGAAAGTACGTCTGCGCTCTTCAAGAATCCGAGCACATGTATACGGCGCTTGGCTTGTGTGCGTCATGTGACGTCATGAGCGGTCCTCGAGACCTATCCCCACTACTATCCCCTCCACAGCCGCATCTATGTGGCAGCCCCTTGAATCTAGCAACTCTGCTAGGAGGTGCATGATACAAATTTTTGCCAAAACCGGTAGCCAACCATTATGAAGCCTCTAATCAAACCGACATGGAAATATGTGAGTCCCGGAGCGCTTGCCACCACTGGCATTTACACACAGAACGATCTGGATGAATTGAGAGATCACATAATGTTCCCCGCTGAGCGGCCTGCCGTCCTTAATACAGTGGCACGAGGTGTGATGGGACCATGGAGGAAAGAATAACAGGAGGGAGCATATGTCCCCCTCGCTTGGCTAAAAAGACGTAAGTGGGGAACGGTAAACGCCATATTGGGGAGGACATCGAAGCGGGACGATTAAATATTTTCTTCGTTAATATTTAAAATACTGTTGCAATCTATTGCACTGCAACACATTGGCATTTTATTACTTTATTTTATAAAATGTTTTTCTACTCTTTAGTTTACTCTTTAGGTTTAGTCAACGTGTTTCTGCCTGCATACAGACACATCACACACCACGTTTTCTCGATATTTAGTTAGAGTTAGATTAAAGAACAGGAGATGCACTAGAAAGGATTGAGGATGCACTGAGTACAGAAAGTGCCACGATAAAGTACAAAACGCGTCATATTACGGAGGAAACCAATCATATTTCTTGGTTATCCCCACCATCTAAAAAAGGCCTTACACTCCCTCTTGTTATTCTTTCCTTCATGGATGGGACAATCAACTTTTATGCAAGGAGGCTCAATTGCGAATCTTATGGATGAAGCCTCAATTCACAAAATCGTCGCTTCTACTTGGCAAAAATTCTGGGGAAAATTCTTGATTTTCGGCAATGACAGCGCCGGGCTAATTGGAATATACTTGTGCACGAGAGTCATAAAACTAATACTAGACACCCTCGTACACGGATACGTCCTACACACTGTATACGGATGGTATCTAGTAGGAGCCATATGGGATTCTTTAACTCAGCTCCTCTTACATCTGGGAAGCAAAAAACCAAAGGATCCAGGTACTCCGATCCCAACGCACAAATATCAATTAGATGAGAATTTTCAATCAAAATGGGGATTCACAAATAAAATCGACCCTCCCGAAACATCAACTTCCGCAAACAATAAAAATGATTTACAACTTACCTACCCCCTCCTTCCCCCACAAGAACCTACTCTCTAATCAACAAATTACACCCTCGAACTCAAAATATAAAAAAGGAGAAACAAAAAGAGAACCCAGGAAAAAAGGAGAGCCTCCCCCCCACACATGGATTATCCACTACCTACCCGAAATCTTCACATCAACAGGTATTCAATATCGACACTCCTCTTCTTTTAGTTATGGCTACTCCGGAAACCACACTACTCACCCGGGATCTGCTAAAGGTAAAAATTGTGAAAGTGGAGTCGCCAACGCTCTTTTGGGTCCAAATAGAGAACCGGGACCGAGGAATTCGAAGAGTACCTCGAATACCTCATCCGGCGTATGGAGCAAAAGAGCCACCTCCTGCATCACTGGTCCCATAATATCCAGCTAAACGATTTGGTAGTCATCCGCGAGGGAAGGTTCTGGCAGGATCTGTAATCCGGATTGAGGAAGACGACATAATAATGATCTTCCTGCGAGACTGGGGAAGAATCACCCGAAGGAAAATATCCAAATGCTACCAATTGGAGGAGCAATTTCAGCAGATGCCATGGCAAGCCATTCCATTCGCGAATGTCCAGCCTATAGGCACAGCAATAAGGTGGCCCCAGAGAATCAGCAGGTTGATGCAGCTCCTCATCGAAAGGCGAAATGCATGGATGCGAATCCGTATAACACATAACGACAGATTCACCGCCGTGGATTTAAAGCTCGAGCGAAGCAGCGAAGAAGAAGTGACCGAGCTTAAGACGCTGCTAATTCGCATGGAATGCGCCCGACACTCGAACCAGCAGATGTTCAGAGGCCCCCCCGGACAACTAATCCCGAAAGAGAAAGGAGAGGAAGACAAAATATTGTTGCGCCCGCGCTGAAACGACTTTGTAGATCGAGCTGAATTGCGCTGCTGACTTGAGAAGAGGCGAAGCGCATTCTCCTAGCAACCAGAAGTGTTGATTCTGGTCGCGCTTCTGATTTCGTGCTGAGTGCCAGTGACAGCTGACGTTTTCTTACGAGCCGTTGTACTATAATCTTAATAAACCGTTTCTGCCTCCCGAAAGTCTGTGTTGTTCATTTTTGCGAATCCGCGAGTGTCCGCGAGTGCACTTGAGCGTCGGAGCGAATCTCCGCCGAGGGCGCAACATTTTGGGGGCTCGTCCGAGATCGATTGGATCGAGCGAATCGTACACATCGCGCGGATCGTGCAGATATTGCGGGAAGCGCGAATAACACGGAGATTGCGTAGAGCGCAGTAAGCGCGGATCGTGTGCGGGCAGTTCGAGTGTAGTGCGAACTTTCTGGCATGGCCACGTCGGCTCCGTCCACAAGAAAGCGGCCACGAGCGGAGACTCCTCGGCCGACTTCGGGGACCGGCGCCTTCCAGGAAACTACCCAGTCGACCTCGGAAGTCAGTGTCCTTCAGGCCCTGTTGGAGGAACCTTCGTGTGTTATGAGGAGCGCCTGCTGCAACGCGAGGAGCAGACGCGGACAGAGGAGGACCTCACGGAGACGCTGCGACAGCGAGAGGAGGATCTGCAGCGTTTACGGACAACTCCACAGTCCAGCTAAGTCCTTGCAATAATATTCCGTCGCAAGAGTCTAACTTTTTTGTCGTGAACGTCGAGGAAGGAGATGTGCGTGCAGCGTTAGGTTTCAAATTAAAGTCGGACATTTTCGACGGAACCGCGCTGAGAGTTTTTCTCCCAGTTCAAGTTGATCGCGCGTGCGAATCATTGGAGTGACGCGACGAAGACCATCGCGTTAGCCTCAAATCTGAGGGGAAAGGCCCGTTCAATTCTCGAGACCGTAGAGGATATCGAACATTTAAAGTTCTCCGAGCTAAAATCGAAACTCGAGTTGCGTTTTGGAGAGGGGCATTTTTCCCATAGCTCTTACTCACAATTCGTAAAAAGAAGACAGAAATTCGGGGAAGAAACTCGCCGCGCTGGGCTCTGATTTAGAGAGACTCTCGAGACTGGCGTACCCCGAATGCCCTTAGTCAGTGCGCGATAAAATAGCGTGTGCACAATTCATTTCTGCGCTTGCCAACAGCTTTATTAAAAGAACTCTGCAACTGGAGGGAATAACCTCCTTAAAAACTGCCGTTGAAAGCGCGAAAGCGATAAGAAGCATTCAGGGAAATAGCTTCGAAAAAAGGAGAGATGAGGATTTTTCAAAACGCTCTCTAGAGGTGAAGGTCCCGCGAGAAGGCAGAAAGGAGACGGTCGGGGAAGGAAAAATTAATAGAAACTGTTAAAAAGAGTGTTGGACTTGCGGCAAAACGGGCCATTTCCGTTCGGAGTGTCCGGAGAACAAGGAAAACTCCGTTTAGTTGATCTTAGCGGGGTAAGATCAACTCGCGCGCGTGATTCCCCGAAATATTTTAAGAATTATAATTTGAATAGAATTAAGAAATGTTCTGACGATTTTTGTTATATAGGAAAATTGGATGGAAAGATTTGTTCATTCAGGATAGATACGGGCTCTGACATTTCCATTCTGAATACCAAGCTAGTTGATAATAGCAAAGAGAGAATTTGCGTTGAAAAATGTAATTTGAAGTATCCAACGGGAGAGAAAGTTTCGATTGTATTCAAAGTCGATATAGAAGTCCAAATTGGAAAATATTTCAAAGAAGTCTCTATGTTTGTCGCTGATATTAATGATGATTGCCTTCTAGGATTTGATTTCTTAAAAGCTGTTAATTTAGTAAATGTTTTTGAGTCAGCTTTTGGTGTTTCTGAGTCTCTTAAAGAAAAAGATTTGAATTGCTCCCGAATTTAAGATTCTTTTAAGAAAGTCCCTTCTGTTTTAAAAGAACTTTATGAAAGTAATTGAATGCTAATTTAAATGAGTTAGAGAAAGGAATCTTTTCCAATTTTCTAACCGAGTTTAATGATGTATTTTCCGAAAACATTGTTGCCGGAAACTGTGATATTGTCAAATATGAAATAAATGTGAAAGATTCTTTCCCCATAAAGCAGGTTCCTCGACGTATACCAATCCATATGAGAGAGGAAGTTTTTAAAAATATTGAGGATATGAGGAAACAAGGAGTAATTGAAGAGTCTCAAAGTTCATGGGTTTCTCCCGCAGTCTTAGTAAGGAAAAAAGATGAAAGTATCCGATTTTGTGTGGATTATAAAAAATTAAATGCTGTGACAGTAAAAGATTCTTATCCCCTCCCTCGGATTGACGACATACTCAACTAATTATCAGGTAACTCTTGGTTTTCTACGCCAGACTTAAAAAGTGGCTATTGGCAGGTAAAAATTCGTACAGAAGATAAAGAGAAGACGGCATTCTCAATCGAGAATGGGACAATTCTCAGTTATGCCTTTTGGTTTGCGTAACGCCTCTGCTACTTTCGTATGCCTTATGGAAAAAGTACTACAGGGATTGCTTTCAAAGATCTGCTTGGTTTATTTAGATGACGTCATTATCTTTGGGAAAACTTTTGATGAAATATTAAGAAATTTAAAAGAAGTAATTCTTCGATTACGAGAGGCACAATTGAAAATTAATCCAAAGAAGTGCGTTCTTTTTGAGAGAAATGTTAAATATTTGGGGCATAGTTTCGGAAGAGGGACTTGCCACGGATCCAGAAAAGATCGTTGCCGTCAGAAATTGGCCTGTCTCTCATACTAAAAAGCAGTTGCGTAGCTTCTTAGGCTTTTGCTCGTATTATCGTAGATTTGTGAAAGGATTTTTTTTAGTAGCTAAACCTTTGTACGCACTTACTGAAAACCAATCTAAATTTTCTTGGGAAGAGGGAAGTCAATGCGCTTTTGAAAATTTAAAGCGGGCATTGACATCTCTCTCTGTACTTTCTTTTCCTAAAGGAGATGGAATGTACATTTTAGACACCGACGCTTCTAATATCGGGATTGGAGTGGTATGGTCTCAAAGACAAGAAGACAATGAAAAGGTTATCGCGTATTTTAGCCGAGTGTTAAATAAAGCCGAGAAGAATTATTGTATGACTAGACGGTAGACTATCTTAGCGATAGTCGACTCGATAAAATCTTTTCGTCTTTATCTATGCGGACGGAAATTTTTTATCCGTACAGATCACGCTTCTTTAAAGTGGTTATTGTCTTTTAAGGATTTAGAAGGACAATTGGCACGTTGGGTAGAGAGGCTTTAACAGTACGATTTCGAAGTGGATCGAAAAGGATTAGTACATGGGAATGTCGATGGACTTTCCAAGTGACAATGCGAGCTAGAGAGCTGCGGATATTGCGGCAAAGTCGAGCACAGAAGCGCTGAAGGGCAGGAGAGGGCCATCGCTCAAATAACATTAGAAGTGGAGAACTTAGGAGAATAACAGAAGAATCAAAAGAAAGATTTTTACATTTCTGTAATTTATTCGGCCAAGGAAGCCGGAGTACGCCTCCAACGTACTGAATTCTCATCTTTGGACACGTCATCACGAATTTACTGGAGCTATTGGGATGCGGGCGTCTTTATAAAAGATGGGAGGCCCCGAATCTAAAGTCCTACTTCCTATTAGTCCTCCAGAAGCGAAAGAGGGAAATTTTAGAAGAAGCCCACGACTCTTCTTCAGGGGGGTATTTTGGGATTAACAAAACGTTAGAAAAGAACCGAAAACGTTTTTACTGGGCCACTTGTAAACAAGATGTCGAAGAATGGTGTAGAATCTGTGAAATTTGTGTTGCCAAGAGAGGTCCTGCTGGCAAGAGTAAATCCTCACTACAAATTTTTAACGTGGGTGTTCCATTCGAGAGAGTTCAAATGGACATTCTTGGTCTACTTTCGACAACTTTTTCTGGCAATAGATACCTCCTTATTATCGTAGACTGCTTTACTAAGTGGGTAGAAGCTATCCTACTGAGAAATATTAGAGCTAAAACTGTGGTAGAAGCTTTCTTCGGTCAGGTCAACTCCAGGTATGGGGTCCCCTTAGAAGTCCATACCGATCAGGGAAGGAATTTCGAGTCAAGGTTATTTTCTGAGCTAATGAATCTCCTTGGAATCAAGAAGACAAGGACTACTCCTCTTCACTCTGATGGACAAGTCAAACGACAGCATCAGACGATTACAAATTATCTCGCTAAGTATATCTCCGGAAACCAAAGGGATTGGGATCGTTGGATCCCAATGTTTCTCCTCGCTTATAGATCCTTCAAGCACGAAGCCACGGGAGTCACTCCTGCGAAGTTATATTTCGCTCGGGATCTTAGGCTTCCTTTGGACTTGTTAAGAGAAAGTCCTTCGTCTTCCCATGAGGAAAGTACTGTGGAAGGGTACGTCGGAGATCTTAGGCAGAAATTTGCGGACAACCATGCTGGTGCTAAGGATTAGCACCACGTTTAGATAACAAGGCTTCTCGTGTAAAGACCTGGTATGATCAGAAAGCCAGGCAAATTTTTTTCAGGAACCGCAGAAGGTATGGTTTTACAATCCTCGAAGAACAAGGGGAAAAGCTCAGAAGTTATAGAGTAATTGGGAGGGTTTCTTTTTAATAGTGAAGAGGCTCAATGATGTTATTTATTGTATCCATAAATCTCCTCGACATATGAAGAGAGTTGTTCATGCGGATCGCTTGGCTCTTTTTTCGGAAAGGCGGTTCGAGTAGAATAATTAGAGAAGTACAGAGCCCGGAAGTCTATTCGTGCAATAAAAAGAATATTTTGTTTTGGAGTTTCTTTTTCTGCGTAAAACTTTCTCTTGTTTTCAGTCCTTCCCCCGGAGAGATCCCCCCGGGAAAGGCCAATGCGAAGAGAATCGCAAAAGGAAAGGGACTACAACACCCGTGAGCTCAACGAGGGGAAATTATGGTATTTTACAAACATAGAAGAAGACTGTCTTACTCACGGTTTTCGACCGTGGTTTCCCGTGAGACTTTGGGCGAATGCCGAGACAGGAACTTGGGAGTCCTTGAAGGACGTCGAGTCCACGGGAAGTCCCGCCCTTGTCTGAAAAAAGAAGAAGGAAGCGCGCAAGACCAAGAGAGAAGCGCTCAAAACTCAAGATTGAAGGCAGGGCCGGAGTACTAGAAACTCCGGAAGTAAAAGGGAGGACGCCCTGGAGTCGACGCGGGGGAGCCTGGTCAGCTCTCTCGGGGAGAAGTCGATTGGGGTCCTGCCCAGAAGAGGATTGGGACCGGAGAGAAGCCGTACCCGGAAACTCGCAGCAGCAGTTGGAGAAGGGCAGAAAACCGTTTGGATCCCTGGAGTCCAATTCGAAGGAAAAAAAAAGAGAACAACAGGTAACAGAAAACTGTTTCCTTGATTGTCGGGACGACGATCTGGAAGAGAGAGAGCAGTGTTGCGCTTGCGCTGGGACGACCCTGTAGATCGAGCTGAATTGCGCCGCTGACTCGAGAAGAGGCGAAGCGCATTCTCCTAGCGATCAGAATTGTTGATTCTGGTCGCGCTTCTGATTTCGTACCGAGCTGCCGATGACAGCTGACGTTACGAGCC
This sequence comes from Tetramorium bicarinatum, assembly GCA_928718305.1. Classification (NCBI taxonomy): domain Eukaryota; kingdom Metazoa; phylum Arthropoda; class Insecta; order Hymenoptera; family Formicidae; genus Tetramorium; species Tetramorium bicarinatum. Next base: position 13,966,993 of record OV788326.1, on the reverse strand, counting down.
GTTGTATTATTATCTTATTAAATTGTTTCTGCCTCCCGAAAGTCTGTGTTGTTCATTTTCGCGAATCCGCGAGAGTCCGCGAGTGCGCTTGAGCGTCGGAGCGAATCTCCGCCGAAGACGCAACAATGTATATATACACTCAGTCCCAAAAAAAAAACGGTACACTTAAAATGTGGGAAAAATTCATCAAATTTTAAATGATCATAACTTGGTAAATAATGATGATAAAAATATGTATAAAAATGCAAAATGAAACTTTGAATGTCCACTTTAAGAATATTTAAATGGCAATTATGCTCGGCCATTTTTCTCAAAATGCCATATAACAAAGTGAGAGAATGTAAAATTGATTATTAAAGGTCCGAGTTTGGGACGGTTCATGGCGTGAATCAGGTATCGTAGCTCAATGGGACCAAATGCACGTAAAAGTGTGGAGTGTTACTTTTAAAATTCTTTTTCACCGAGCTCGCTGCGATAATTATTCGCTAAATTATTCCAAAGAACGATGTCCAAAAGTGATCAAAATTTGCTTGCTATAAAAATGCATGAAATTAATTTATGGTTTTGAACCTGCTAAGCGTAAATAAAACACTTAAAATTGTCCAAAGTTTGGGGAACTTTGTGAAAATGCAGTTTTTCTGCATAAAAACGTTTTAATCCTTTGAGTCACGAAATATTATTCTTCTTTACCAATTTTTATGAAACTTTGCATCCGGGGGTTTTCTGGGGCGCTGATTACAAATCTGTTCTCAAATTTTTAAAATTCAAAATGGCAGATGTAATCCAATATGGCGGATGTAAAATCCAAAATTCAATCAATTTCCGTGAAACTTTGAATCCGGAGGTTTTTTTGGGTCACTGATTACGAATCCGTTGTCGGATTTTTAAAATTTAAAGTGGATCCAACATGGCGAACGAGAAATGCAATATTATTAGTTTTACTCATGGTAGTACTCAAAACTGACGGCGAGGACGTGACAAGATTCTAATACTATTTATTATTTTCTTTATTTGTTTTTAATTTTTTTACATTTTTTTGTTAATTTTTTTTTTACATTTTTTGTTTTCAATTTTTGTTTGCATTTTTAATGTTTTATTTTTTTCCATTATTAATTGTTTACTACTCAGACATAAGCTGTGACATATTCTATCTTACTCCGTTTACAGCTTATGTTTGAGTAATAAACAATTAATAAGAGGAAAAAATAAAACATTAAAAATGCAAAAAAGTTAAAAACAAAAAATGTAATAAAATTAAAAACAAATAAAGAAAATAAAAAATAGAACTTGAATCTTGCCACGTCCCCGCCTTCAGTTCTGGATACTACCATGAGCAAAACTAATAATTATAATTAATAATATTGCATTTTACGTCCGCCATGTTGGATTCGCCATTTTGAATTTTGAAAATTTTAGAACGAATTTGTAATCAGCGCCCCAAGAAACCCCCCGATGTAAAGTTTTATAAAAATTGGTAAAGAAGAATAATTCATGACTCAAAGAGTTAAAACGTGATTTTTAAGCAGAAAAATTGCATTTTCACAAAGTTCCTCAAACTTTGGACAATTTTAAGTGTCATATTCGCGCTTAGTAGGTCCAAAAACGTGAAGATAGACCAATTTCATGCATTTTCATGACAGGCAAATTTTTATCACTTTTGAACATCGTTCTTTGGTATCATTTGGGATAACTCAGCGAATAATTATCGCATCGAGCTTGGTGAAAAAGCATTTTAAACACTCCACACTTTTACGTGCATTTGGTCCCATTGAGCTGCGATACCTGATTCACGTCTCATGCATCGTCTCAAACTCGGACCTTTAATAATCAATTTTACATTCTCTTACTTCGTTATATGCCATTTTGAAAAAAATGATCGAGCATAATTGCCATTCAAATATTCTTAAAGTGGACATTAAAAGCTTCATTTTATATTTTTACACATATTTTTATCATCATTATTTACCAAGTTATAATCATTTAAAATTTGGTGAATTTTTCCCACATTTTAAGTGTACCGCTTTTTTTGGGACTGAATGTATATACACAATATATATGTATATAATATATTTCACTCGGACTTTGTCTATTACCCCATATAGGATAACCTCAAACTAACCTTAGTGCGACATGCGTGATAAAAATTAAGAAACTTTTCAAGTGTAAAAAAATATATACATATATGCATACTGACTTACCTGAAAATTATATTTCTTATATATACAATAAAATATTGCTTCACTATTTATTTCAAAAAGTAATTGGCATATTTATTGAAATTGTAAAAAAATTATTAAAAAAAATTTACAGCAAGCTGACTCGAACTCGAGTCAGGCGCGGACAAAAAGTATACGCCAGCGCCCAGTCTGTTCAACCACCACGCTTCATGCTATTAGAGGTTAAGTTTTTGCTACTTACCGTACAGTTAGCCGATGCCCAACTTTGGATGCAAATTTCTCAGCAACTAAGCCCATTCACTCTAATCCCTTTACCTCATTTATGTACTCGATACCCTCTTTCAAATGAGCTGTCTCGATTCATATCTCATTTTACACCTCGTGCCATCTCCTGGTGAGTATAGAAAATATTAAACGTGACCAATTTAATTCCTTTGTTACGTATTACGGAATTAAATTTAAAAGATGAAATTCATTTAAAAGAACGCTGGTTAATATCGATCACTGAATGCTATCACTCTAATATTGATTAATTATCCGATTACTGAACGGTAAGACATGAGTCGGACGGAATAGAATTACAATTGAAATAGAACCTTCCTCCTCCATTAAAAAATGTAAGTTTAAGAGTAGGGGTATAGATGATAAGGGTATAAAATAAGCGACAGACAATAGCGGAGCGGAGTTTGTTATCTTACGTCCAAATCTTTAAATCGCGTTTTTGTTCAAGTAAAATAAAGGTACTCTTAAAATCATACATATATCGGAATCTTTTGTCGCAAACAAAAGTGTTGCGACTTAATCATAATTCCAATCGTTCCATCGTTCATTCCATCGTTGCATCCAAAGAGAGTTGCAACGGTGCTCCTAATTCTAATCATTCTATCGTTGCAACCAAGGAGAGTTGCAACGGTGATATCCTACAATCCTAAATCAGGATTGTTGCGACCAAAGAGCGTTGCAATAATCCATTTCCTAAATAACCACTTCCATGACTACTCGAAAGATTAAAAGGGGTGGAATTCGTGTCCAACTAAAACGTATTAAATTTCAAATAAAAAAGGCTTTTCAAACAAATCAGGATCCCTTCCCATTAATTTTAAAATTAAAAGAATTAGAGGCTAAAATTAATGACCAAAAGATTCAATTAATTAAACCGTATGAAATAATTCCGATTGAGTTCGAATCTTCAACGTACAAGTTAATACAAATCGACTTCCAAATTGATTACCCAAATTTTGAGAAAATAAACAAAAAAGACCCTCGTTTTAAGATTTATCAAATGCGTTTTCTTTTCGGAGTAGATTAATTAGTCCAAGACCCAGGTAAATTACTTGAATGTAATGACCTAAAAACGGACGCTTATAACAACAGTTCGTAACACCTTATTTAATTTCCAATGTTCGCTATTTCTAAATTAACTTATGTCTCGATTCATATCTCATTTTACACCTCGTGCCATCTCCTTGTGAATATAGAAAATATTAAACATGACCAATTTAATTCCTTATTTAATTTCCAACATTCACTATTTCTAAATTAACTTATTGTACTTCATTTTAAGGCTATATGTATTAATTATATTCTGTTTTAGGTTCCATTAAGGACGTTATCCAATGCTAACAAAAATAATATTTTATTTTTTTCGAATTCGACATTCATGTTCAAGTGAAGTATATGTTCGAAAACAAAAATCTTGCCACCAAATTAAAATCTGCACCTACTTTATTACGTGATAAAAATATCATATCTGACATAACTGATGGATCTGAATATATCCGGGTGAATTCTCGCGATAACAGGCATAAAAATGATTTAACATTAATATTAAATACAGACGGGCTATCTTTGGTAAAAAGTGCAAAAAGTCATTGTTGGCCGTTAATATTTACCATTGTAGAACTCCTAGAGCATCTTAGGGAATCATTCATAGTAACTGTAGGTTTATGGTATGATGATGATTGTAAACCATCGATGAATACTTTCCTTCGCCCGTTCTGTTTAAAATTAAAAAAATATTTTGAAGATGGCATTCATTGGGTTGATCAGACAACAGGAGAAAATATTACATCTAGAATTGTTGCTCCTTTGATTATTGCTGATGCTCCAGCTAGAGCCCAAATTCAAAATATTTTAAATTTTAATGGTCATTATGGTTGTAATATGTGTGAAATAAGAACTAAACAATGTCAACGTACTTAACGTACAAGCTCATCAGCTTGCTCATCAGCTTGCACATCTTGTACTGTCGGTTAAACGATGGGTTCCTTTATGGTCTACGTCAGCTTTTCCGTTCGAAAATTATAATGGATTTATATTATAGCCAATTGCGTTCACGTAATAAACACATGGGTCAAGAAATTGTTCATATTTTAACTATTGCCCAAGGTGTTTGAATATTGAAGAACCGTGTGACTGATGAACATGATATCACTGTAGAAGATCATGAATTAAAAAAAATATCAGCTTCTAGGTAAAAATGTCTAGGTAAAATGTCTAGGTAAAAATGTCTAGGTAAAATGTGTTGACTTGAATGACGTTGAACGTCAATTATTATTATCTGAAGGTCTACACTCAATGGATGATGTAAAAGTATACACTCGAGCGAAAATTAATAAAGAAATTTATACTTCAAACTCATATAAAATCACTAAAACAAATAGTTACACAGCTACAAATAAAGATGCATAATAACTCTTGTATTTATGGCGAGATCCGATTTTTCTTTGAAATTCAAAATAAATTGTGCTTAATAATTCAGTGCTTTTCTGTTAAATGTACAAAAATGTTTTATCAAAACAAAACAAAAGCAAAAGTGAAGCATATCATACCCGTACAGAAAAATAGCAAATTTCTCTTAATCAAATTGGAAAGCATCAAATCAATAATTCAAGTTTTAAAAGTTGGCGAATACATATGCAAAAGACCAAATTTTATTTAGAAAAATTTATTTAGAAAAATTTGGTAAACATAATTATATATAATCGTAAGTTTTTACTGTACAATATAGTACTAGCTGAATAAAGCACAAATACATGAAAATAAATTATATTCTTCATAAATAAACACTGATACCCATAGTTATTAATATATAATTATGAATTTTACTAATAATATTAATTGTTAAATATTACGCTGGAAATTTTGCAAGTTCCGCACACATGACCTGCAGTATTATTTTATAATACTGAATTAGATAATATTATGTAACGAATTTTTGAATTTAATGCCTATAATATATATAAAAACGATTCAAATAAATTTTTAAATTTAGGATTAAATATCTGCAGCATATATGACTTGCGAATTTATATCTATTATATATAGTGATATATCTGGTTACATAAGACAAGATTAGTCACATTAATATATCTGGCTATATATATGTAACTTCATATATAGTTGTATATCGTAGGGAAGATAGAAGAGTTCTAACCCAGGGGCAACGAGCGGGATGCGGGGCGCGAGGGTTCTCGGAGCGCGCGGGGGTATGACGTCACAGGAGTGGTGGGGATGACGTCACAGGAGTGAAAGCGCTTTTATGACCGTCATAAAATTTTTTGTTGGTAGACCCAAGTTTGAAATACCTACCCTTGTATTGTATTTTAATAATATGAACAATACATTACAAGGATAAAACTATTTTTTCAAAATTTTTCGAGCACCGATCTTGGGCTGCTAAAATTTATAATGTTATAAAATAATATTCTTTTTTTCGAGAGTGCACATGTGATAGGAATTTTTGCGACGCATAAAGCTTCATTCTTTCACTCACCAGCTTCAATTTGTTACAAGCTGTGAGAGAGAGAAAATCAATATAGATCGAATACAGGAGTGTATTCCTCAGAAATCGGGCAAGGACGAGAAGTACCAACCCTTGATACTGCCGAGTCAATCGTCGCGACCGTGGGAGAAAATGAAAGATTATGTTCATAAGAAATCGGTCGAACGCCAAAGGTACCGTCCTCTAACATCGCCAAATTCATCACCGTCGAAGAAGAAATATAGTAAATAAAATTTTCGAGATCTAAGCCATCATCATCAAAGTAATGAGGTATGTATCCTTTTTTATTTACAAACGCGTTTTATTGAAAGCAGTGAATATTCGGAAATTTTTCAAGTACTTTTTTCTTTTTAGAAAGCGCTTTCGCCAACCGTAGCTCAAACATAGCCAAGCACCGCCTCGCGCAATCTACTACTGATGCTTCAATATTCTTTTAATCTATTTTAAATATAAAAAATTGTGAAAGGAATAAAAAACTAATCATTTTTACATTTATAAACGATGCATTATTTTGAAAGCGGAGCATGTACGGGGATACTCCATGGGCATGGAGCAGGGGGGGAGACATACAACTACGGAGAGGGAATCCGTGGTAGAGGGGATGTGTATTAGAGGCCCTACGGCTGTGGGTCCTACGTGAAGGATTTCTTCTCGCTCCCACCCACTTTCCACCTTCTCTCGCTCCATCGCTCCCGTTCCCCCATACATCTTGCATACCCACCCACTCGCTCGCTCGCCCGCTCTTTATACGCTTTTTTCTTATTTTATTGTTTTTTTATTTATTTTTATTTTATTTTTTTATTATTTTTTTCTTATTTTATTCTTTTATTATTTTTTCTTTTATTTTTTTCTTATTCTTATTCTTATTTTTATTATTTTATTATTTCTTATTATTCTAAAATAGGAAAGGGAAGGGAGGGATACAAATTAACGATATCACGTTTCAGATTTTCATTTAAACATTTTATTTTTAATTTTCACATACGTTTATACATATTTTTCTTACGTACTAAAAACTAAAGCCAACAGCTCGCAATCGATGAGCTGATGCTTATCGAAAGCATCGCTGACGCGAATTATGTTCGATACCTCTTTAGGATCCGTCGCAGTGGACGCGATATGCGAAAATTGTGTAAACTTTACATCAACCGAACCAACATTTTTAAATAACTGCTCAAATGTTAAATAAATGCACCGATCCAGATTAAACATGGTGAAAACGTCGATTCGGTCATCGTCAAACGAACGTTCAAAGATTCGAGACGTATGAGCTTAACATTATTAATCGCGCAAGCGCTGATCGTTAGCGGTCCGATGCTCATAGAACTGCTGGTATCCTTATGGTCATTCCGAAGAAATTTTTGAACGTTCCATCGCTGCTCGTAAAATTTTCTCCACGTTTCGAGAAACAGAATCATCTCGTTTTCACGATTATCTCCCACGACGATCTCCACATAGCTCGGTGCACCCACGTTGATGCCAATTTCGAGGAATTTGTATCCCGTGGCTGTCAGCGCGTATCGTCTACTCAGTATACGTACCGCACGACGTTCCAACGAAATGCTGTAGAAAAATAATGAAATTAGTTTCAAAATAATATAATTTACAATGTATAAAATAGGAAGCTCTATACTTACTGGTTAGATTTTTTCTTCTCACACGATAAAGTTTCATCATCCTGAATCGGCACGTAATAGTTCATCGCGCGATTGCCGCTGTTCTCTTCGACAGAGTACATTTTTCTCGGTTACAAGAAGCGGTCCGTTGATGCAACACTGATCGCATAAAATTAACTGCGTAAATTGCGTATACGTAACAATAGTCAACATTTTGAAAGAATAAGGGAGGGGATCAATGTTTTAAGCGCGATCTGGAGAAGGTAGACAACGTGAAAGACCAACTAAATAACGTGAAAGAACATCTAAATAACGTGAAAGAACAACTAAACAACGTGAAAGAACAATTAAACAACGTGAAAGAACTAAACAACGTGAAAAACAATTAAATAACGTGAAAGAATGAAGAAAATATCGAGAAACATAAAATAACGCAAACATGAAGTAAATATTGTTTGAACTATGTGTAATGGGAAGGAAGGGGGAACAGTAATCGACGACATATTTATAGATAGCATACATTTATTTTTTATGGTGGTGGTTGTGCCACCAATTGAATATCTTAAATACATTTTGCAAAGCGCAATTCGATACATGTTTCTGACAACGCAAAGTATGTGTCCAACTTTTTCAGAGATTCCACGTCTTCGTAGTGCACGTCGATGCTCTCGATGTAGACATCCTCTCTCATTGTCCTGGAGCAAATCCTGCAGCCATTCTCGTTTCTCGAGTCCCTTTACGTATACGATCAGTAATGTTTCGCTCTCCGTCGCACCCGTCACCGCCTTTGTAATCAAGCCTCTAACCACGCTGTACGGAATCGGTCCGTCGTCCCACCGCAATCCGTGATGATTCACCGTCAACCATGTTACGTTCTGTCTATTCGCTTTGCTGAGAAAATACCATGGCTCGGGGCTTTTAAAAATATAATGAGAGAATAAATCCCTCTCTGAGAACGTCAAACTCCTTTACGACGAAGTTTTTGCCGACGATAAAACCTTGCAGATCCACAAACGTTGGTGTGGACATGACTGATTTATGTCAAGAAGCAGACTGCAAGGTATCGCCGGTATCGCCTCTCTAAATTATATCGAGGCAGTTGTCACATGTAGATGATTTTGCGCACAATGTTGGTCAACGGGTACTGAACTACGCGATCATGCAAGATGAGGCAATAGGCAGTAGTACTTACAGGTATATTTTCACTGCGATCGAATTCTATGCGTACATCCACAGTGACGCTCTTGATCGATTCGTTCTGTCACGAGCAATCAATGACCACAAATGGTTCATTCGTTAAAAATGTGCCTAGGGTGAAAAGCACTTCTTGGCTCTCGGATTCGTAATAAGAATTACGAAAACGTGAATACATGTCATAAAGCAGAACGTATCTTTTTTTCTTAAAGTCTAGATTCAGATGAGAGGGTTCCGATAGCGCACGGTGCGATAGCACACATCCCGGTAGCACACATAAAATTTAACTCATTTCCCGATAACTCACATCCCCGATAGCACACGTCTCGATATCGCACAAGATAAAAAACACATTTTCCCGATAGCGCACAAAGAAAGAAACATGTTATCCCGATAGCACACATTCCCGAATACCTTTTATCCCGATAGCGCACGTCCCGATAACGCACGTCCCGATAGCGCACATCCCGATAGCGCACATCCCGATAGCGCACGTCCCGATAGCGCACATCCCGATAGGGACCGTGCCAGACGACCCCCGTCAACCGGAGTGTCCAGGTCGCGAAGATCACGACACAAAGGTGCGCCACGAGAACCATCGGGTTCTGCGGCACCGGGGCACGAGTAGGGACCATGCCAGGCGATCCCCATCAACCGCACGATTCGACACCGTGAAACCGACGGTTATCGACATGCAGGTCGTGAGGCCGTGCTCAGTGCCCATAGTAATGGCACACCGAGGACAGGAAGCAGAGATGGCGGAAAGCAGCCAGACATGCGAAAGAGACGAAGAAAACATGGCGTCGCAGAAGGAGGAAGGAAGCAGCGAGCCAGAGGCGTCGAAGGAGAAAGGCGTCGAGAGAGAGAACCAGCCACCGGGTCCAACGACGATCGCTGGAAAGGAAAACACGGGGCAGAAATAGTTTATAAGAGCGAAAAATATCGCATTAATATTAGATAGATGTAAGAAATAAAAATTGCAACAAAAGAAAAGCCAAAGGCGCAAGTGATAGAATTTAGAATTAATCTTATTCATTGCAAAGGGCATTGTTTAGTTATTTAGATTATTTTATTTTATTACTTATTTTACTTTATTTTATTTTGTTTTGATTAAGTATAGAAAATAATTATGATTAGCGCCAAAGAGAGATTCCAAAGATGTAAAGGAATAAAATATTAGAAATAAAAGGATTTGATATTCTATATAAGATAAAGATACTTACCGAGATAGAGAAAATGGCGGACTAGTAATGGCGGACCGTCAGGAACTTCGGGAATGAACGAGGTTAATGAAAATAAGATAAAGGATTTATTTTATAGTTTTGTAATCAAATGGATACTTACCTGTTGTTAGATTATACAAAATAGGTAAAGGAAGAATTTTAAGTTGTCATAATTTAAGATTAGAATGGCGTACCAATATGTCAGCGTGATAGCAAAATGGCGTCGGAAGATGGCGGCGCGGAATAAGAATGGCGTACTAAGATGTCGGTGTGATAATAAAATGACGTCGGAAGATGGCTGCGCGAGATAAGAATGACGTCGGGAGATGGCGACATAAAACAAAATGGAGGTGAGAATCGGGTTCGGGAAAAGACCGATAGATGACAGAGCGTCGGGTAGCGACAAGCTGCGCGATCGGAAAGTTACGACCGCGTGAGTAACGGTCGTGGAAGGGGGTATCCCCACTCAGGCGCGAGCCCGGCAGTGGCATGATGCAACGATGCTCGCCAGTCGCAATAAGACCTTCATTGCGAACGAACGTTCGAAGGCTCTGCCGATATTACGGAATCGAAGATTCTCGAAGCGTTGCGATATCGCGTTCGCGTGAAAGTACACCGATAGTACGTGTGTGCGGTGACTCGGTACGACACTCGTGTAATTCAAGGACTGAATTGAGTGGATCTCGGGATAGATTCTGAACTTTGCGATTCCGCGGACGCGCGTAAAACGTACGTGATCGTCAGAACAAAGGCGACACGAATAAAACGTCGATACGAATGTACGGCGGATATATATATACGTTAATGTTAACAACAAACGAAAGCGCGAATGTTATGAGTGCGAAGTTTTATGTAATATTTAACGAAATATATTATACGGTAAATTCGAACAACTGTTGTTGCCCGGGTTACCTATATCCTGAACGAGACCACGGTGATCTGCGTGAGGGAGAGCTTCAACGGGATATCGATACATCCGTACGAGGAACGTCGGCTGCGAGGAACGTCGGCGGCGAGCAACCTTCTTGTTGGGCGGATAAAACAAGTGGCGACCGTGAGGGTAAATACATTACTCTATAAAATAATCGCTGTGCGATCCGTTGTTCGGTCACAACCGCACTTAATTTTCTTGACGAGGGTCACTTGGCACGGTTCCTACGTGTGCCTCGGTGCTGCCGAACCCGTTGGTTCTCGTGGCGGATCTCTATGTCGCGATCTTTGCGACCTGGACACCCCAGTTAACGGGAATCGCCTGGCACGATTTGAAAGCGTGCCCCGGTGCTGCCGAACTTGTTGGTTCTTGTGGCGCACCTCTGTGTCGTGATCTTCGCGACCTGGACACCCCGGTTAACGGGGGTCACCTGGCACGGTCCCTACGCGTGCCCCGATGCCGCCGAACCCGTTAGTTCTCGTGGCGCACCTCTGAGTTGTGATCTCGCGACCCGGACATCCCGGTTGACGGGAATCGCCTAGCATGGTTTCTACCCGTGCCCCGATGCTGCCGAGACCGTTGGTTCTCGTGACGGATCCCTACGTCTCGATCTTGGCACATTCGTGGCAATCCTTGATCAGCGGCGCCGGACCATCGATATACGTTCACTGAGATGGTAAATTATAATGTTGCAGGCAACGACGATACTCTTGAACTTCCGAATCCGCCTTAATATGATCTGGAAGTCTATCCCACACATAATCTATATAATTATAAAACTGCCGTAACAGAACGATCTTTGGTACATAGTTCAACTATTCGGCGGTTAAATCGCATATGTCACTGTTATCTCACAAAAGCAAAAACATTTCTGAGCGCTTTACGATTCCGCGCGACTATAAATAGGCGCGTTCGATTCGGTTCTCTACTCAGAAGTGCAAAGAGAAATGAAATTCGTGCGGCAATCGTTGACGATACGCGTCACAACAAACTATAACGATAAATTACGGACAATGGGGGACAGAGCAGAGGTGCGAAAGCACGGCGCGATGCTGCCGACCACTGTACGCGCGATCATCTGCGGCCCCTCGAATTGTGATAAAACCAACGTTTTGATAAGTTTGTTGGAAAGTCCGCACGGCGTGCATTTCGAGAACGTGTACGTGTACTCAAAGTCGCTGCAGCAGCCAAAGTATCAATGTCTGGAGAAGCTACTGATATCGATCGATGAAATTGGCTATTTTACATTCTCCAATAATAGTGACATCATCCCGCCGAGCGATGCGCGTTCAAACTCGATTTTTGTTTTCAATGACGTTGCGTGCGACAAACAAGATACGGTGAGAGAATACTTCTCGATGAGTCGGCACTTGAACGTCGACTGTTTTTACCTCTGTCAGACGTATGTGAGAATACCCAAACATCTAATACGCGATAATGCGAACCTGCTAATCCTGTTCAAACAGGATGCTACCAATTTGAAACATGTTTAAAACGATCACGTGAACACCGACATGTCGTACGGGGATTTTTGCGCGTTTTGTAATGATTGTTGGCAGCGTGAGTACGAATTCGTAGTGATAGACAAGGACAGTCCGCTTACGAATGGGCGATATCGAAAAGAATTTAACATGTTTGCGATACCACAACACAGTTAGTCGTCGATACCCCATCGAGGCAAACGCGAACGATCTGTCGACATGACGGGGAACAAAGATATTCGTGAACGTGAAAAGGTCGCGAGGGAGATTGAGAAGACGAGTGAATCGATTCGCAAGAAACATCGCACTTTGAAGACTGGTAAAATCGAGGATGATATCGCAATGAAGACGCACTTCAAACCGTACAAAACTTATCGATTTGCGTCTCCGCTGAACGTATCACCGATACCGACCGTGACGGTAACAACCGTACAATCGCTCGAATTGCTCGCGAGCGAGAATCTTTTCGAGCGAACGGACGCCTGGTCTTTATAAGTTGGTCTTCAAGAAATTGCCCGCTAATAACGTCTATACAGAGAAAGATAAGTTAAACTACAAGAATATAATGACTGCTAATGACGAACGCGTATAGATTCAATTATAATGCGTTTAATCACATATCGGACAACAGAGGATACAAGTACAAATATATAATCTCGCCGTTACTATCGATCAAATCCAAGAGCAAATCTGAAGAAGGATTGCCTCGCGCTATGACGTTGAACGACAATGCGATTGATTACGTGCACTGGGACGATCCCAACGAGCTGGTGGATCGTCTACGTTTGCTCGACGCTTCGCGTCAAGCCGGTCATAAATGTTCATTAAATATGATTATTTGAACGGAGAAATGACTCGATCAGCGGCTGGAGCGAACTAGTGAGAAGTGCGTGATAATGCATTGTGCCGTGTTGGTGTGGAATTTGATGCAAAGTCGTGCAAGATTTGTCGTGTAACGCAAACAGAGGATGATGATGACGCGGTTAACAAACTATTATAGACTATTAAAGACGTATTATAGTTAGAGGATACGACGACCTGTGGCAAGCTGATATCGTCGAGATGCAGCCGTACTCGCGTTTCAACAGAAGCTATCACTACATACTCACCATCATCGATGTGTTGAATAAATACGCTTGGGCCGTGCCGCTCAAGAGCAAAGGTGGAAGCGAGACAGCCAAAGCTATTGGCTGTCTCGCTTCCACCTTTGCTCTTGCCAAGATAATTCGAAAGAGCGAGAGACATCCGAAAAATTTACAGACAGACAATGGAAAGGAGTTTTACAACGCCGACGTGCAACGACTTGTGAAGAGACACGCCATAAATCATTATTCCACGTATTCGGTGTTGAAGGCATCGGTTGTCGAGCGATTTAATCGCACGCTCAAGAACGATATGTGGAAGATGTTTACGCTTAACGGAAATTATAAATGGATCAACGCGTTGCCGCGTCTCGTCTCAGAATACAACTCGTGAAAGCATCGAACGATCGGCATGCGACCCGCCGATGTTACGCCCGCGATCGCCGAAAGACTCTTAGCTACGGTATACAGCGTGATAAAGATTGCGGGACCGGCAAAGTTCAAAGTAGGCGATTCGGTGCGCGTGAGCAAATACAAAACCGTCTTCGAGAAGGGTTACATGCCAAATTGGACCACCGAGGTGTTTAAAATCATTAAAGTACAGCGTACTAATTCCGTGACGTATCTACTCGAGGACTATCGTGGAAAATCAATCGCGGGAGCGTTCTACGAATATGAATTGCATCGCCCGACCGATCCCGATGTGTATCTCGTGGAGAAGGTACTGCGCAGAAGAGGTGACAAGGTTTACGTAAAATGGCTGGGATTTGATGAGTCGCACAATTCATGGATACACAAGGACAATGTGGTTTAATTTGCATACAAAAAAAGTTTATTCATTTCAAACATGTATAAAAAAGATGAATACACACATATTATAAAAAAAACATAATATAAAAAAGATGAGTACATTATGAGATACACACAAATACGCATAATATAAAAAAAGATGATTACACACATTATAAAAAAATATAATAAAAAAGATGAGTACATTATGAGATACACACAACACACATAATATTGTTATGCTCGCGCGAATCTCTTTCGCACTTCCGGTCTCTCGCGCACTCGTTTGCGCTCTTCCCGGTTCGCGGAGAAATAACACTCTCTCTTTAAGAAATAACAAAGCGTATTTTATTCTTCGAGAACACAGTAACCAAACGTGCGAACGATCAGAAAGCTCAGAAACAACTCCTCGTCCTTAGCAACTGTGCAGAAAGATCACACGACTTCGCGCCACTTGAATGTACGACTTCACACCGCCTCTTCTCCCGAGTCGAACGATACGGGCGCAACACTGCCCTCCCTCTTCAAGATTGTCGTCCCGACAATCAGGGAGGCAGTCTAGACGGTAATTTCTCTCTTCTTTTCCTTAATCAGGAGTCTTCGGATTTCAAGGGCGGCTTCTTGTCCTCCCCGAGCTGCTGCAACGGGTTTCCGGACTCCGTCCCTCTCCTTTTCCGTTCCTCCTCCTCCAGTGCCTTCTTGAGCTCTTGTGAGCTTCTTTCTTCATTTTTCGGACAAGGGGGGGAATTTCTACTCGTGGACCCAACGTCCGCTCCCAAGTCCCTGTCTCGGCATTCGCCCTGAGTCCCACGGAAAAACCACGATCAAAAAAACCGTGAGCGAGACAGTCTTCTTTCCTTCTTGCTCGAATTCCCGAAGAATTCCGGTCACTCCCTCTCCTCCTTCCTCCCTCAAGGAAGATTGCGTCGAGCGTCTTTCTCTTGCTAATTTCTTGAAGTAGACTAAAAAAGAATATAATGCAATAGAAACAGAAATAGTAAACAAAAACGGAATTTCTTGTAATTCCCGCTCAATTCCTTCTTTCTTTCCATACTAAAATCGGGCCCCGAACCTCCCTAATATTCATCTTCTTTCAGAAAAAGAGGCTAACCTATCCGCATGAACAATTTTTTTCCTATGCTTCAAAGACCTCTGAATACAGTAAACTACATCACTCAATCTTTTTACTATCAGAAAGGGTCCCTCCCAATTGCTCTGCAACTTATGGGCTTTTCCCTTTATTCTACGAGGATTATAAAACCAAACCTTTTCCCCCACTTCAAAAAGAATTTGCCTGGCCTTCCGGTCATAACGGACCTTCGTTCGTAAAGATTTCAAGTCCATCCGTTCCCTAACATTGGAGTGAATCTTCTCTAGCCTCTCCCTTAGATTCCTAACAAAACTCCCTACAGTTTGATGTTCATTCCTAGGAGGGTTCTCTAAAAACAAATCCAGAGGAAGCCTAAGGTCGCGAGCAAAATACAACTCCGCGGGTGTCATCCCAGTGGTCTCGTGTTTAGAAGACCTGTAAGCTAACAAAAACATAGGAAACCATCGATCCCAATCTTTTTGATTGTCGGAGATGTACTTAGCAAGGTAGTTAATTATAGTCTGATGTTGTCGTTCAACTTGACCATCAGATTGAGGGTGTAAGGCTGTTGTCCTTGTTTTTCTAAGCAGATTCATTAACTCCGCGAACAGTTTAGATTCAAAATTCCTTCCCTGATCTGTATGAATTTCCTCAGGAACCCCGTGCCTAGAAATAACCTGATTAACAAAAATCTCCGCTATTGTTTTCGTTCTAATATTCTTCAAAGGAAAAGCTTCCACCCACTTAGTGAAACAATCTACAATGACAAGAAGATACCTATTTCCAGAAGTCGAAGTTGGGAGAGGACCAAGGATGTCCAACTGTAATCTCTGAAATGGGGCCCCCACATTATAAATTTGTAGAGGAGATTTTCCTTTTCCTATTGGTCCTTTCTTAGCTACACAAATCTTACAAGTTCTGCACCATTCCTCTACATCTTGTTTGCAGGTAGCCCAATAAAATCCGAATAATTTCCGAATTTTTTCCAAAGTTTTATTAATTCCAAAATACCCTCCAGACGGAGAATCATGGGCTTCTTCCAAAATTTGGTTAACTCGTCTCTTAGGAACAATGAGTTGAAACACGCTCGATTTCAAGCTTGGAGCTTCCCATTTCTTATAAAGTACTTCATCTTTTAAACTCAGGGCGTCCCAATAGGACCAATAAATTCGTGCCGAAACATCTCCAGCAGGTATCTCCGAAAGGGAAGGGCGTTTTCCTGCCTTTTTTCCCCGAAAAATCGAGTAAAGCTAGGATCTTCTCTTTGGTCTCTTTTCCAATCTAGAAGAGTTTCCCCTACGAGAATAATCCGCGCAACCAACTCTCTTTGCCCCTCTTCACTTTTCTTTTCCACCTTGGCACAATAACTACAATTTGTTAATTCACATTGCCGCCGAGACAATCCATCCGCATTTTTATGAACCAAACCTTTCCGATGAAGAATCTCGAATTCGAACTCCTGAAGCCTTTCTAACCAACGAGCTAATTGCCCTTCCAAGTCTTTAAAAGACATCAGCCATCTAAGAGAAACATGATCCGTCCGTATTAAAAACTTTCGCCCCAAGAGATAATGACGGAAAAATTTTATAGAATCAACTATCGCTTAAAGTTCTCGCCGGGTAACACAATAGTTTTTTTCAGTTTTACTAAGCACCCGACTGAAATAGGAGATGACCTTTTCCCCAACCTCTTGCCTCTGAGAAAGGACAGCTCCAATTCCTATATTTGATGCGTCAGTATCCAAAATAAACTCCCCTCCTCCTTTAGGGAAAGAAAGCATTGGAGAAGAAGTTAATACCCGTTTCAATTCCGCGAATGCATCCTGACACTTCTCGTTCCAAGAAAATTTAATTGTATTCTCAGTTAAAGCATAAAGAGGTTTAGCCAACGAAGAAAATCCTCTAACAAATTTTCGATAATATGAGCAGAATCCCAGAAAACGCAACTGTTTTTTTATTATATGGAATAGGCCAGTCCCTAACCGCAGAGATTTTTTTCGGGATCCGTAGTCACGCCACCCGAAGAAATTATATGTCCAAGATATTTCACTTCTCTCGCAAAGAAGATACATTTTTTTGGATTCACCTTCAAATTTACTGAACACAAACGCATGAATACAGTCCTCAGATTCCTTACCATTTCGTTAAAATCCTTTCCAAAGATAATCACATCGTCCAAGTATACCAGACAAATTTTAGATATTAACCCCTGTAAAACCTTATCCATCAGTCGCTCAAAAGTGGCGGGGGCGTTACATAACCCAAATGGCATTACCGTAAATTGCCAAAGTCCTTGCCCAATAGAGAACGCGATCTTTTTCCTGTCCCCTTGTCGAATTTTAACCTGCCAATAACCACTTTTGAGATCTAAGGTAGAAAACCAAGAGTTTCCGGAAAGTTGATCAAAAATGTCGTCTATTCTAGGCATCTTTTTTGGTCACCTCGTTTAATTTCCTGTAATCAACACAAAACCTAATGGAGCCATCTTTCTTCCTCACTAATACGGCAGGAGAAACCCAAGGACTCTGCGATTCCTCGATGACCCCTTGCTCCTTTATATCCTCAACGATCTTTTCCATTTTTTCCCTCTTTTCGCATTTGAATAGGGATGCGACGTGGCACTTGTTTAATGGGGGATGAATTTTCTATATTTATGGTATGTTCTACGACATTGCAATTTCCTGCAACAATTTCCTCCGAAAATACTTCCTCATGTTGTTTTAAGGGGATGCTGGATACCGACATTACAGCTCATTTCGCTAATGAGCAAGATATCTTCGAATTAGCTTTACGGATTAAAAAAGCCTTTGACACGTATAAAGTACGAACGAAAACGTGGGGTGCCGTGCCCAATTGAAGACCGAAAAAGGCATAAAATTAAATCATTATATTAATTATCTATTGTGAACAGTACCTTTTGCACTCTTGAGCTGTCAACACACAGAAACATTTATTCATATAAAGGTTATATGAGGTTAGACACATAAACCGAGTCACGGCACCCCACAGACAGGAATAACGAACACTGTGGTAGCAATAAAAATACAAATAAATGTCTAATAAAAAAGATATCTTGACGAGATCACTTTATTCACATGCACCTACGTAGTGTACATGTGGAGCGGTCAGCAGACCAGTGATTACATATATACATAGGTCGACAGTAGTTCCGCATCTTTTTGAGAGATAGCGCTGCTGTTACATCGATCTGTTGCATCGACCAAAGCACATATATACGTAATCATACATGCACACACACATATATACACATTCGTGACTTTCTTTTTCGCACTTTATTGTATGTTCATTCTCTCTCTCTTTCTCTCTCTCTCTCTCTCTCACGAAATATTGACTGATTATAAAGAAAAAACTCCCGGATATACGTATAAAATAGATTGTAAAGTATTATAATAAATTCCCACAGATGTTTCCAAATTCGAGAATAATCAAATAATTTTAAAAATGATAAATAGATATTAGAATAACTTTAGATGATTATCTTTTATACATTTTATACTACAATACATGTATTTTACTAATTTGCAAACAATTGCATTTTGATATTTGAAACTGATCATGCGAACTTTCAGAATAGTAAAATTAATAAAATTAATTAAAATGCTTATAAAGTAAAAAAAATAATTAGAAAGTTTTAAAATGTGGATGCAATTTACAATATGAAGAGAAACTTCAACATTATTTATTTAATAATCGTGTAAAAACTACATGAGAGAGGATACGCAAGAATTTTACGTAAAAGGAAAAACGCTTGGGACGGTGAAATTGAGTACTTCAGGATTTTATGTAAAAGAGATACTTTATATATATGTGTATAACTCCATATAATGGATTTATCGATGTTTTCAATTACAACAGTAAGACTAACAATAAGTATTTTCTTCTTAGTCTACATAATAATATTGCCAAAATAATTTTCAAAGAATTGCCATAAGCAAAACAGGATATTATAATAATAAACAGAATATAATAGTAATATACAGAAATACAGAGAGTATTTCATCTGCACACAATTACACGTGAGTCGCGACAAACAACCGAAACTTAAATAAACTTATATACGTCGAAAATTCTTTGTTCATCACAATATACGCAACGGTGAAATAAAATTAAAAAAAAATATATATATATAGAAATAAAAGAAATTTATATAGGCTGATAGCAGAGAACGAAACGTAAGCGCCTACTTCTATCGTAGTCGTGGACGTGAAGCAAGGCAGAGAACAACGTAGTCGTAATTTGATTATTCGACCAGTCTATTACGACTACGTTTTTCTTTGCCTTACTTCACGTCCACGACTACGATAGAAGTAGGCGCTTACGTTTCGTTCTCTGGCCATCAGCCATACTATGAACGAAAAAAAAATAATTTTTTTTAATATATATATATATATATATATATATATATAAACATATATATTATATATATAAGCACATTCTTGAGAACAACAACAAATCGAGAATTGATCGCATCGGAACATCTAAACAAACAATCTTTTTGCGTTCGAATAACATATGCAGCTTTGCTGATATTGGAATTAGATCTCCAATATAAGGCGAATTTTTTAATTCATTGATGGATAAATCGCATTATGACCAGATACAATTTTACTCTGTAAAAGCAGCATTTGCGCATAATATGATTGATCAATTGATGAATTAAAAAACGCATTATATTGGACATCTAATTCCAATATCAGCAGAGCTGTACATGTTATTCGAACGCGAAAAGATTGTTCGTTTACATGTTTCGATGCGATCAATTCTCGATTTGTTGTTCTCGAGAATGTGCTTGTACGCAGCCCGTCGCATTGGGTTAACCAATGGAAATAATTCAGGCGAAGGTACAAGATCTACGATTTGCTGTTAGAGAACTCGTTCTCAAAATGTTGCCCTTCACTTACAACTCAAATCATAAGTGAAGGGCAACATCTAGAGAACGAGCTCTCTAACAGCAGGGCAGATCTCGTACCTTCTGAATTATTTCCATTTTTTATTGGAACGGCGGGTATGGTAAATACGTCTGCGGCGCGTACGCTGGCTGCGGCTGCGTGTATGCTGGCTGCGGCTGCGCGTACGCTGGCTGCGGCTGCGCATACGCTGGCTGCGGCTGTGGCTGCATGTATGCTGGCTGCGGCTGTGGCTGCATGTATGCTGGCTGCGGCTGCATGTATGCTGGCTGCGGCTGCGGCTGCATGTACGATGGCTGCGGCTGCGGCTGTACGTACACCGGCGGCTGTGGCTGCATGTATACTGGCTGCGGCGGCGGTGTATACACCGGCTGCAACGCCGGTGCATACATCGGATGCGCCGCCGGTGTATACACCGGCGGCGCCGCCGATGCGTATCCCTGATGGGGCACCCATCCCTTCTTCCTTCTTTCCGCTGATAGCGCTCGCCTCGCCCATTGCTTAATTATCTGAAACAATAAATATTATGTTATTTGCATTTACATATACAATATACAAAAAATATACTATTAATTGCTTATGTAACATTTATTTATTAATATTATATACATAACATAATATACAATTCATATCAAAACATGCTTAAGCATCATATGCTTACTTACGTGTCAATATAAATTATATAAACCTCATGAGATTTAATTTAAATTTTCTATATGTAAATCCTTTTTCAAATGACTGCTAAAGATCTAAGTAAAATGCTTGATTTATAATTTCAGGACAATGTTATAATTTAAGTCTTTGCCAAAAGTATTGTACAATAACTGTCTTGTATCTCATGTCTTAAATGTGAATACGATAATAACGTTTGGATAATAAGGAATAGATGTATGTATGTAAATACATGAACAAGTAACGATTTTACTGTATACACTATACTGTATACAATATACAGTAAAATCATTACTTGTTCATGTATTTACATACAAACATCTATTCCTTACAAACGTTATTATCTTATTCACATTTAAGACATGAGATACAAGACAAAGTATTGTACAATACTTTAGGCAAAGACTTAAATTATAACATTGTCTTGAAATTATAAATCAAGCATTTTATTTAGATCTTTAGCAGTTAATTGAAAAAGGATTTGCACATAGAAAATTTAAATTAAATCTCATAAGGTCTATATAATTTATATTGACACGTATATAAGTCAGTATATGATATGTAAGCAAGTGTCGATATGAATTACATTTATACATGTATATGTCTCATGTCATAGCCAGATTACAAAATTCGTTGTATTTGACAATTTAGCGGATTGCTTGTTAGCATTTTATAAAAGACTAAAGTTCTTAGTCAAATTGTAAAATATTTCATTATTTTACAATATAGCCACACTTAGTAAAACGCTAAAAAGTTTTATAAAAAGACGAATTTTATATACTGGATACTGACATATAAATTAGATAACTTCTGTTTCTTACTTTTCTATACGTGTTCGGCATCCTTGGCGCTGGAGACGAGGCTGGCGCCA
>OV788326.1:13895656-13944656 GCA_928718305.1 Tetramorium bicarinatum | reverse complement strand
GATGTTTGCTTCAAAGCTTTTCATGTATTGAAAACCTTCTACAAAACTACGCCTAAAAAAGAACTCTTGTATTAATTACCTTTGTACAAAAAAAGGTTTTTCCTACAAAAAATGTGATATTTGTGTAATTATTTCAAAATCATGAAAATTAACTTAAAAAAATTTAAAACTGAACGTTACACTTTCCAATATTTAACTAACATTCAATGTTTAATAAAACCATTACCAATAAAAATTCATTCTTCTTTGATTCCAAAAAAGAAAAAATTAAAAAAACAATTGGTTATTCATTATAAAAAAATTGCTCTAATTCCTATAAAACTTATCTTAAAAAAATTTTTGGAATTGCCTAACGTTTTTAATAGTATTATAGAATATATTAATGAGTGCAAAAATAATATTACATTGTTAACCTCAGTTTATCATGGGGAATTATGGAAATCTACAGAATTCAAACAGAATGAATTTATTCTACCAATTGCGTTATTCTTTGATGATTTTGAAATAAATAATCCGCTAGGTTCGCGTAAATCGATTCACAAATTAGGTGCAGTTTATTTAACTTTGTTAGGACTACCACCTCAATATAGTAGTAATTTGAATAATATCTTTCTTATGCAACTTCATAACTACCAAGATCATAGAATATTAGGAAATAAAATCTTTTCACACCTAATTGATGAAATAATTGATCTCAGTATTAATGGTGTTACTATAAATGTTAGTAAAGAGCAAAAAATAATATTTCGCTTAACCTTTATTGCTGGGGACAATTTAGGCCTGAACACAATTCTTGGTTTTTCAAAAGGATTTGATTCTTGTTATTATTGTCGAATTTGTACAATCATTAAACAGCATGCACAAAAGTGCGTTAATGAAGATGAAAGATATATTAGAACACAAAATGATTATTTAAACTGTGTCATAAACTCTACGTTTGGAATAAAGGAAAAATGCATTTTTAATAAGATCCCTAATTTTCACATACTGGAAAACTTGTCTGTTGATCCAATGCACGACTTATTGGAAGGTGTTTGCAGATATGATTTTTCTAAAATATTGAATAATTTTATTTATGTGGAACAATTTTTTACTTTAGAAGTTTTCAATGATAGATTATTGAATTGTATTAGTTTATTTCACGAGAACAAACCGCTACATTTAATTCTGAATCAATTAAAACCGAAAAAATTATTATAACGGCTTCTGAAATGTATTATGTGATCAATAATTTGTCA
The DNA here is from genome assembly GCA_928718305.1 of Tetramorium bicarinatum. NCBI lineage: Eukaryota > Metazoa > Arthropoda > Insecta > Hymenoptera > Formicidae > Tetramorium > Tetramorium bicarinatum. Next base: position 13,943,418 of record OV788326.1, on the reverse strand, counting down.
TTAATGATTAGTGATTTTATACCAGAAAATAACTTAAATTGGCAATTGTTTTTGCTTCTAAAGAAAATTGTTAATATTTCCTGTTCACATTTTCTCACCTCTAAATGTATTGATTTATTTCATCTCGTTGTATCTAAATATTTATCTTTGCATAAAAAATTATTTAATATTCCATTTAAACCTAAACATCATAATCTATTACATTATGCAAGAATTATGAAAAAATATGGGCCACTAATGTCATCTATTCGCTTTGAAGCTAAACATCGGCAATTGAAAAATTACGCTAAAGTTAGTTATTACTTCACGAACAAATCCTTCCTACACACTTGCTCTTAAACATCAGTTAAAACTGTGTCATCGATTCGTTTGCGCAGAAGGATTTTCAAATCGTTTACAATATGATAGTAAAATAATGAAATTTACTGAAATTTCAGAATATCTTAATATAAAAAATGTTTTACATCCAGAAATAATACATAATGATTTATACACAGTATCTTGGGCTATAGTAAATGGTACACGTTACGAAATTAATAATATTATATGTACAAACATTTACGACCGTTCATTTGGACAAATTCGGTACATTATTTTAAATCAAAAAGAAATATTGTTTGTGTTGATAAAACTTTCTACTTTAAGTTTCAATTCACATAAGAGCGCGTATAAAATATTAGAACAAAACCAATTCTTTTATATAAAACAAAAAGATTTAATAGATTACCATGTTTATTTTAAAAGTAATGAAAACTATGTTTTCTGCGAAAATTTGTCTCAGTTATAAATGTTAATAAATGTAAAATATTATTAATGGTAATAAAAATGTATATTTGTATATACATATATATGTTGTTTTTTATTTCCCTTATAGTATAATACATGCAGATGATTAGGTAACACATACATACTCTCGTTTGTCCAATAATTTAAAACATTTTTTTTGTTGAAATTAGAAATGTATCAAATAATTGCAATTGCGAGTCACTGTTGACAGCCTGATGTACACTGAGAAAAAAATTTAGTTAAAAAAAGATTTTCCTTAATTTTAGTAAATCATGTGTTTGCATACAACTGTGAACGCATTTTTTTAAAATAAAAAATCGTATGTAGTTATTTATAGAACATAAATCTTCTATTAAATAAATTATTTAAAAAATATCAAAATTATTTAATGCAAACCAGTCACCGTTTCCTGAGGCGTAATGCTTATTCTCTACTTTTTCAATTAAATTTAATTGTCTAGAAAAAAAAGTTTCTATAAAATAAATTTATTTCCATTAATTGTAACAAATATTTTGTTAAATATAGAAAGTATTTATTGAAATGTAAATATTACTTCTTAAAAAAAGTTTTTAAAAACAGATTTTCAAATATTACTAATTTAATTTTAAAAATTAATTTTTTGTATTAAGTAAATCATTCGTAACTTGTAGAAAGTATTTTGTATAACATAGTATATATATATTACATTACAATGTTTTTTTTGAAACAAATAGTAATTTTAGGCATAAAAATAAAAAATGTTAATTTTTAAATTAAATTAATTTTTTTAACTTCATGTTTATAAATACTATTTGTTACAAAAGAAGCATTATAATGTTATATATATTTGCTATGTTGTACATAATATTTTCTGCAAGTTATGAATGATTTACTTAATACAAAAAAATAATTTTTAAAATCAAATTAGTAATACACTGCTCAAAAAAAATATGGCATCAAAAAATTTATGCCAAAAATTACTCAAATTTAACAGATCATAACTCTGCGAGAAATAATCGTAGAGCAACAAACTTTTTTTTTAATTAAAGGTTAAAATCTCAGTTTAAAAATGGTGTATATATTTTTTTTGATTAGGGACATTCATGCAACAGAAACCTCTTAAATTAAAAAGTATGTTTGAGATTTTAAAATTAGTCAAGATTGGAAGGGTGCACGGACTTGGATAATTTTTTTTCGAGCATGTGATATACATCAAATAAAAGCCTAATTTTTCCTCTTTAATTTGAGTAGTTGCTGATCGCTGTGCGATTTTTTTTAACCGAGTTATCAAGGTTTGAAGAAGAAATGGTCATTTTGTCTTTGATCACTTATTACTCGTAAACAAATCAACATACAGTACTTCCCAAAAAAACATTAAAAAGCTGAAAGTTAGCTCTTTTATGCGCTGTTATTGTTTTCTTCTTAGCTTTACTTTTTCTAACCAAAAATTAAATTCAAATATCATGTAAAAAATCACTTATTTTACGTTTCTTCTTTAATTCAATATATTGTCATGAAAAAAGATCCAATCAAATCACTAAAGCAAAGTTTTGTAGTTCAAGTATACCACGATAAAAAACAATAACGTTTATCAGCTAAAACATTTTTATTCCATGTATCCATCGTTCTTGAAATTATCTAAATTGCTAAAAACTAAAAACTAGCGATATTGCGTTAAAGTTAAAATTTTAAACTTGAAAATGCATGTTTAATTTCTTAAGCCGTTCTTTCTTCATTTACTATGGTAAAGCAGATCGATTCTTTTAATTTTCAACAATTTAAGTTAGATCTGTGATCAAAGTCAAAATGACCATTTCTTCTTCAAACCTTGATAACTCGGTAAAAAAAATCGCACAGCGATCAGCAACCACTCAAATTAAAGGGGAAGAATTAGACTTTCATTTTATATATATCACATGCTCGAAAAAAAATTATCCAAGTCCGTGCACGCTTCCAAATTTGGCTAATTTTAAAATATCAAACATGCCTTTTAATTTAAGGGGTTTCTGTTGCAGGAATGTCCCTAATCAAAAAAATATATACACCATTTTAAAGCTGAGATTTTAACCTTTAATTCAAAAAAAAGTTTGTTGCTCTACGATTATTTCTCGCAGCGTTATGATTTGTTAAATTTTAGTAATTTTTGGCATAAATTTTTTGATGCCATATTTTTTTTGAGCAGTGTATTTGAAAATCTGTTTTTAAAAACTTTTTTTAAGTAGTAATATTTACATTTCAATAAATACTTTCTATATTTAACAAAATATTTGTTATAATTAATGGAAATTAATTTATTTTATAGAAGTATTTTTTTGAGACAAATAAATTTAACTGAAAAATAGAGAATAAACATTACGTTTTATGAAACGGTGACTGCATTGCATTAAATAATTTTGATATTTCGTAAATAATTTATTTAATAGAAGATTTATGTTCTACAAATAACTAAATACGATTTTTTATTTTAAAAAAATGCGTTCACAGTTGTATGCAAACACATGATTTACTAAAATTAAGGAAAAAATTTTTTTTTTAAGTAAATTTTTTTCTCAGTGAACATATATATATATATATATATATATATATATATATATATACCCAGATAACCAAGCGTACGGGACCAGTACGGCGTACTGTTATTATACTTACACTGTACGATTACAAGATGGGGACTTATTTCGTACAAGAATAATACCAGTATAATATAGCTACGGCGTACAAGTATTGTTATCCGTACTGAGACAGTACGTCGTACGGTTATTATACCAGTATAATGTACGGGTAATCGGTACTAGGAGAATAATAGTACAGTATCAGTACGCCGTACGTAAGCATATAAATTAATAAAATAAAAAAATTATGAATTAATAGTAACTAATATGTAGAGTTATATTTATTATTCATAACATTGTTCCTTGAGGAAACAATGACGCTGGGCAGTCGTATTTCGCCACGCGCTTATATTCGGCGGAGGGCTGGGCTAATACGGCGATTTTCAATAAATAATATCTCGTTACCTATTGTGTAAATCGCAAAATGGTAAAGGACTTTTCTACTTAGATTCGTCCGCTTTACCTGCCCACAAAAATTGGTGCGACAATTATGGGGCACCCTGTATATAAATCCTGACAAATATTAATTAATTAATATTTTTTAGGATTTATATATAATTTAGATAATATAGAAATTAATACAATATTTTAGGATTTATTACAATGTTATGAATAATAAATAAATATGTATAATCTACATATTAATTACTATTAATACATAATTTCTTTATTTTATTAATTTATTTGCTTACGTACGGCGTACTGACACTGTACTATTATTCTCCTAGTACCGATTACCCAGTAAACGCTTTGTGATTCTTCAATACGATTGGTTTCTACACTTAGATCTAGTGAAAGACCAAAGGTAAGAGCCAATCATTTTAAAGAATCACTAAGTGCACACTCAGCCGTATTTTTTCGCTGCACGTGCCTACTGTGTAGTCTGTATTGCTTAGTGGAAAGCACCTTGTAGACTCGAGTTTAAATCAAACGTACGCATTTTAATAGTGTCTGCATGTTTCAAAGTTTTTTTTTCGAAGAAACGTTAGTTACGGGTGCAGTAATAAACATTTTTGAAGAATTAAATCCGTGAGGAATATTGTGAGGTATTTTTTAGGTTATGTTCATGCAGGTTTTGCACGTTATTTTTGAGAAAAGAATTCAACATTCTTACAGCGTTCTCCTTGTCAAAGAACCTGTTGTTGACAAAAGTATTGTTTCTTTTTTCAATATTGATTAGTGTTCTACATTAATTATTGTCTTTTCATAAAAATTTATACAATCGGATTATTTTCTGATTTTTATATTCAATAATTATTACATACTTGGAAATAAAACTGTAATTATTGTGACTACCCGGAATTCTTTTATTTTTACGTATGTAGTGGAGCGGTATTTAATTATTAACAACGTAGGATATACCCAGTGAGAAATGATGATCGAATCGATGACGATTCGACATTGATTTGACAATCATTTGTCACTGAGTACTGATTAAAACACTCATGTTAAAGTAATAATATGACCATTTTCATTAATTTATTTTTTTCATTAATTCTTTTTTTTATGTTTTATGAGACACACTCCTCTGGTCCCACGAGGAAACAACGGCATGGACGATGCACCACCACGTCAACACCAAGCAGCGATGTATGAAGAAGCGATACACGAGGAATTATCACGAGATCTAGAAAACGCAGAGATGGACACAATGCAAAATAAAGAAAATTTTATTAAAGATTTATAAAAAATTTAATTTTAATTATTTATTTATAACACGTTAATTATAATTTGTTCTTTTTCTGTATAAACTATGTAACTGTTATAATTGATATATATTTTATAAAAATAAATATTTCATTTTATAAATAAAAAACATAAACTTGTTTATTGTATCTTCCTTCTATTTTTTAAAATAAAGAGTACAGAGACCAGGAGAAGAGGGTACATTTCGTACGGATTTTACATATATGTATACTGGTATAATACTAGTACAGTAAGAGTACGACATATTAAGTGTATATGCGTACTCTTAATATACTCGTACGATATCAGTACGACAAACTATTGTGTGTCATTGTGTTCGTATGATACCAGTACGATACTTGTACGACATACTGGTACGGCGTACTGGTATAATACTTGCAGAATACGCACGTAGATGGTGGATATGGTACTAGTACGTTTGGTACGCCATACGGTCATCGTAATGGTATTCTATTAGTACGCTGGGTATATATATATATACATATATATATATATATATATATATATATACCCAGATATATATATATATATATATATATATATATATATATATATATATATATAGGGTGCCAATGAATACTGTCGAATGTCATTTTACGAATGGCGCAATATTAATCGAGTTATTAATTGTTAAAAATCGGAAGAAGGGATAGACAGCGCGGTGCGGGAGACGCGAGAGCGGCAATGGCAGCAGGAGCAGCGAGCCCCCGCCCACGTCTCCCGCACCGCGCTGTCTATCCCTTCTTCCGATTTTTAACAATTAATAACTCGATTAATATTGCGCCATTCGTAAAATGGTATAAGACTTTTCTGTTCAGTGTGATGCAAACTATGTACCATTGACGGGTTGGCCATTCATTGTGGGACACCCTGTATATATATATATATATATATATATATATATATATATATATATACCAGATATATATATATATATATATATATATATATATATATATATATATATATATATATATATATACGATTTTATTCCACATTCTGTTACTTATAAATTGTGTAAAGTGATCTTAAAATTATCATAATATTCTCAATGTTACTTTTGTTTTTCTATTTTCTATCCTTTATGTTCTTTTCTATTTTATATATTGTTTTGTATCTATCTTGTGTCTATCCTTTTAACTATCCTTTATTTTATCTATTCTCTCTATTTATACCTATCCTCTATTCTATCTACATTAAATATTTATTTATTCATTAATTGGAAACGTAGAAGTTATTTTCTTTAATATTATATTAAAGAAAATACTCTTTTACATTTCCTACTGACGAAAGAGACCACCACTTTCTCGCGGTTTCCGTTGAGCAACAATGTGTACGACATCTATTAACATTTAACAAAACATTTACATAATAGAAATATTTATTCCTTGCTTAATTATTCTTGCTCTATATTTTTCTCGATTTAATCAAAATCGAAAATTTTGTTATTCTTAGTTTTGTTACGTCCAGACCCCAGAAAATTGAGATTTATCGGGAAGCGAGGGAAAGGCTTCTTGATGGAGAGCGGATGGAGGGACGGAACGGACTCCTTTATAGCCTCGCTCGTTAAAACGAGCGAGCCGAACACACGTTTTAAGGCTCCGAATTTGGGTCAACGTCTGGGACAGACGCTATGACGCCAAAGTCGGAACAGTGTATCCGGGGTCCTTGTTTTGAGTAAGAGAATTTAATCCCTTTTACTCGGGGATAGGACCATGTGCGACTCTTATCGGGATGGAACGGGAAGAGAGATGATTCTTTAGGAATAAACGAAAATATCAAGTATTTATGATTGAATTATATATTACATAATAAGGTGAAAATAGAAGAGATTATAAACTCAATATAAAATAAACGTAGTTCGTTAACAAATAAATTATCAATACTAAGAGAATTACAATTATCTTATGCGTATTTATTTTACACATTTTTATTAACTAACTTGTATGAGTGTATATGTGTGAGTATGTGTGTGTTTATAACAACATTGGTGTAAGCGCTCGCGTGGGAGGGGAATCAATGAATCTCATCGAGGGAAACTGTGGAGGGGGGAAATAAATTATAAAAGTGGGAGGCGGGAACTAAATACGGATGCGTGTCAAGGGAGATAAAGACGAGGATCATTCCGTCGGGTCGGGATTTTTGTAGGTGGTCGCGGAATTCATTGAGGTTGACGCCTTTAGGAGTTATTCTAAAGAGACCGGGAGGAGGAGGACCATAGTGTTGGTCGAAGGAGGTGATGGAATTTATAAGTTCCTCGGGGGATAGGCGTCGAGGCCTGGGAGGAGGAACGGGGACGCTTTCCAAAAATTCCACACTGGAAGTGGAATTTGCCGGGGATGAAGGGAGGGGAATCGAGCAGAATTTCTCCCAGAAATTCGATGCTCGATCCGTCTGAATGAGCGGGAGATGCGGGCCTGGAGTCCGCGTCGGGACTCGGCGTAGGGGAATAGGGTGAGGGAGACGGAAAATGAATGGGACTGTACTGAGGGGAGAAGTCAAGGGAAGAAGGGGAAGAACGTAAGGACTCCGGGGTTTCCGGCCAAACAAGGGTAATGACAGACGAGGGAGAGAGAGGAGCGAGCGCGTGGCGGCGGTGTAGGCGTTCGCGGGGGTGAAGGCGCACGAGCGCGCGTCGGCGGTGTACAGCTGCGAGGGGGTGGCGATGGCGGTGCCGCTGGGCCTGGTGGGCTATATTCGCGGCAGTATGCTAATCCCTCGATCTGCTTCGCGAAGACGGCCAGAAGGTTGGAGACAAGCTTCCGGACGCTGCGATTGAATCGGTTCCGCCTGTGCCTGGTTGCCTGTTTGGAAATGCGCGGCGGGGGCGCGGGTACTGACCAATTCGGCACTACGATTAGTGTTAATCGAATTATTTATGGCGTTGAATAAGAAGAGAATTTTATGGGTCGATAGAGGGTTTCCCGAAGTCGGAGCAGTGGAAGAGAAGGATGGAAGTTACGGATCGATCGAGAGCGCTCGATCCAGCAGGTTTCCCAGAGAATCGAGCCTCAAGACGCAGAGGGGCGCGAAGAAAGGATCGTAGGTAATGTTCCGGCGATTCGGGGTACGCGGAACGGTTCGCGACGGACCGAATGCCGTAAATAAAAGGAAGAAAGAAATGATGAAAACTCACTTGGCGACGATTTCCTTCGTAGTTCGAGGGTAGACTCTCTCGAGGAGTTGGCTCGGCACGGCTCGGAAGCTCAGGTCCAGCGTCAGGTCGGCCCGCGGAACTGAGTTTAATTCAATAAGTGGCACTACCCGAGAATAACTCGATGTCTGAGAAAAGTCTACGTGAGACTGTGATTACTTGCGAGAAATACTGCTGAGAGAATTAGACGCGGTAAGCTCGAACTCGCGGGTTTATATATCGGAAAATTGAAGGGTGGGTGTGTTTGAACAACGAATCTGGCCCTTTGATTCGTCGAGCGGTTTTCGGATCCCTTAATGTTAATTGGAGAAACGGCCATATAATTTGGCTCCAAGTTCCTCATAGGTAGTTTGATCGTAAATGTCCTTGTGTTTTACGATTAAACTAAGCCTGTTTTTCCTTAAAATTTAAACTACGCGTGGGACGATTCCTCCGCGGTTCAAGTGGTTTTCCCACGATAAGTGGACGCTATCAGTGCAATGACTGTCGCGTGAACTCGTAAATTTCACACATCGGCTTGTGTACCTCACTTGGTTTTCGGAGGAATCGTTGATAAGATGTGTCTCTTTTCCATTACGGAAGACCGGCGTCTGTCAACGGCACACGTGCACGTTATCTTCTCCTCTGCTTCTAAATCTTTTATGGTTTTTAATATTTATTTAAAAGAAGATAAGTAGGTGCACGTGTGGATTACACATTGCCAGTCGCCGCCCCCCCCCCCCGCTCTTTGCCCGAATGGGAGAAATCGTGGAGTCCGCTGGACGTAACACCCCCGTCTTAGATAAATGTTGGGGATGAAAAACACAGCATTTGCAATGATGCAGGTGGTGAAATGATTTCTCCCATTCGTCAACTTATTTGGCGCGAAATTTCTTAATGTCGGTAAGAATACGCATTTAAGTCTATCTGAGGAAGGAGGAAAGAGATAATCGTTTTCAGAGTTTACATTCTTTCGTCCTTTTTTACACATATGCAGCTTAAAAGAAAGCATGTATCTTAATACTCTTTACTGGGTTCAAAAAGGAGAAAAGAGAAGGCGACCACCAAAACCCCTTCCTTTTATTCTTTCGTCCTCTTTTTTTTTTACATATATTTTTCAATGTTTTAAAATTATATTTCGATGCAAGTCTATTAATTCTTCCTTCTGTTTTTGATTGTCTTTCTTTCTTTAAGATTCTGATAGCTTTTTTTTCTCTTATTATTTATTGTGTTACTTGTATATATTTTTCTACTACCTGCGCGTGACTGTTGCCGGTTTCGGATTACATTTCGCTTCTATTTCTTTTACGATGGGCCTGTTTGGACAGGCTCTTTGCAGTCCTTAGGGTTCTCGCTTCATTGCTTGTCTCCCTCTTTCTTTCTCCTTTCCCTTTTTATATTTTTGCTGGAATTGCTTGCCGTATGCGTTGAGTGGCACAGAATTCTTATGGATTCGGTCGCCGAGAGTAACGAATGCATAGTCAGGTCTGTCTCGCCGGCACCTTGCGTCTCAAGGCCGTCAGATAGAGTATTTTCTAGATAAGTTAACATGCTGAGATACCTGTTGAGATACATTTGTTTTATGAGGCTCTTGTCCCCCTTTTTCAAGCGAGTCCGTACTGAGGCTAACAGTCAGGCATATAAGAAAAGATTTTTTTTTAATGTAATATATATATATTTTTTTTGTTTTTAGAGGAACACAGTTTGCTTCATCTGGAAAAATCATAACTTGCAGATTTCGAAATGGTAAACTTATTCTACAATAAGTTGATATAGTATAAATGGCGTGTAAAGTCTTATTTTTATTTTATTTGCTTTTATTTTAACTTCGAAACTAACAAGCTTAGCAAAATCATGATTTGAGAACAAGAAAATTAATATGTTTATGTGTACTTAGTACAGATACAAATGTATGAATATATATATATATTTTTTTTTGTTGGGGTTAATAATTTTGTATATAAATGTAAAGTTTCTAAAAGAACAATCAGTCACTATAAAAGCTTAAAAATTAGCGATCATAGGTAGATATTTTGCATATGAATGTAAAGGTTCTACAAGAATAATCGATATATGACACTTAAAAGTTAACAAACGTACTTAATAGTAATATAAATAGATATTATGTGAGAATTTTTTCTCTTTTTTTTTCTTCTTTTAGCCTCAAGGGCGTTCCCCGAACATTCTCTGATCACAATTTTGGGCGCATCCCATGCGTATCAATAACTGCTTCAGGTCATTCAACTCGTCCTCATGGCGTTGGCTAGGTTTTACGTCTACGGCGGCGGCTTCGTCTTCGTAAGTCGCACGGATTCTTATCCATGCTTCCCGTTTTTCTATCAGGAGTTGTGTCATTTTGTTGACCCTATAGGGCCATCTTGCTAATGTCCCGATAGGCTTGATATTGGCTAGCCCGCAAGGGATGGCTCGCCAAGGTATTGTCTGGAATCTTTCCTCCAGGATGTAGCATTCGGCTACTGACCGTTGGACAAATCGCCCCTAGTCCCGCAGGAAAACTGTGACTGTGTCGCCTCTCCCGATCTGGGTTACTATTCCCCGCTGCCAGCTTGTGTCGCCCTCGCGGATAGCCACTAGGTCATCCAACCGGATGCTATGGGAGAAGTAATGTAGGACGCTGCTCTTTTTGTTCATTCGCCGTGAAAGGTCTTTGTTGAGGAAACGAGCAAAGGGGGAGATCCACCTCCCGCGGGCGACCACGCATCTAATGCAGTCGCAAATATCGCGCGTCCACGCTTCTATGCAGACGCCATTCTTTCGGGCGACCATGCGGTCGCGCGTCCACGCATACAACATGCGGACGCTATTCTCGCGCGCAAAGACAGTAGCTATCATCGATAGCATCCGCGCATGCTTCGATACCGTGCCAGCAGCGAGCACACCGCATCGACTGCATCCTTGCATGCAGTCGATACCTGCGAAGTAACGCAAAACCCCAGCATCGACCGCGGTCGATCTCGTGCAAGTGGCGCACACCGCGTCGGCCGCATCCATGTATGCGTCGACACTTGCGAAGTAACGCAATCTCCAGCATCGACTGCTTTCGCAGTTGATCTTGTGCAAGTGGTGCACATGCTCGCAAACAGACCAAAACGCAGTCACTCGCATCCAGCGGGACGGCGACCACGTGGGTGATAGTCCAGACGGCCAGTCTCTCCGAGAAATTCAAAGCCGCGTGAGCTGCAGTCGAGAGCAGCTGTTGTTATTCAAATCCGCACTGCTGCCGGCAGGTTCTCTCTTCGTGGGTGAAGTGACAGGCCGCGTTGGCCTGGGTCGGTTCTTCTGCCATCGAGGAATTTTTGCTTCTTCTGGGAAGGGGAAGGCCTGTTGTCTAGGGCTCGCTTCCCCGCAAAAGGTCGAAATGCTGGATGCACACCTCCGTCTGAAGGGAGGCCCTTCCAGCCCGTTCTCTCTCCGAGAGGCCGAAGCACAGACGTCGCCACCAGCCCGGGAGAAGAAAGCGAATCGAGACCAAGTCTCGGCCTTTTCTCCGCCAACAACGCCGACAGGACGCCCCCGGACTCCTGGATGTAGGAGACTCAACTTGAAGCAGAAGCAGCTCTTCCGAGAGCTTTTCGGTACGGACTCGCCGCCACCAGGCATCCTGGACGCCTGAGCATCGTTAAAGAAACCAATCCGCCCTTTTCAGGGCGCCAAAATAATTCTAACGAAAGTCATCTCTCGATCGCACTGCACGATCCTTATTAATAAAGCGAGGCCATTACCTTTCCCAGGGGCGCGTTAAACCAGAATGTGATCCGTTATTATACATTTTTTTGTCCTTCGAGCCGGATCTATCACGCCCCTCAAGATGTCAAGCTTAGATAAAAGGGTCTTGCTGCAAATGGCACGAGTCGATCTCATTCAAAAGGAGATTGAATTCGAACTCGAGAGTGAACCGACAGTCAAGCGTCAACAAATTCAGACCCGGTTGAATATTCTGGAACACAATTGGACGAGATTCCAGGAGGCACATGAAATAATTAGTCTCTCTGAGGCTAGCACAGCGAAGAGTGACGCTTACCTGCAACTACAGATATATGAACGTTGCCAAGAACTTTACGCAAAAGCTCGAACAAGATTTCTAACCGAGCGAGAGGAACTTGAGCAAACAATCATTACAACGAACTCAGTAGCGTCAAATGACACCGCCTCAACCGCGACGTCACAACAACTGGGACCTCTTCCGAAAATCTCGTTACCTCGATTTTCCGGTAAATTATCAGAATGGAGAGCTTACCACGACCTATTTACCTCACTCGTACGAACGAGACCGGGGATTTCAGACGTCGAGAAACTGCATTACCTCCGAACTTCACTCGATGGGGAAGCTGCTCGGGTCGTTTCTGGTCTACCTGTGGCAGGCGACAACCTTTCCATAGCGTGGGACGCTTTACTCGCTCGCTATGAGAACCCGCGTTTCCTTATCAACGCTCAACTTGATCGGCTCTTCAACTTAAAGCCGCTTAAGACAAAGGCGGCTAAGGATCTCAACACCTTTATTACCACTGTAAATGAAGTACTTGCTGCATTACGCGCACTCGGATGCTCTGTGGATACCTGGGATCCCGTGCTCATTTATTCGCTGGTACAACGACTCGATATCTTAACTCGTGAAGCGTGGGCACTCGAACTCGGAGCTACCAAGACATATCCAACATTCTCCAAGTTTGAATCATTCTTGAACGACCGAGCAAAAGCCTTGCAGAGTATGTCCCAGCAACCGGCATCGTTAGTTTCAAACAAGGCGGCCCCTACCAAGATCGCCGCTCATGCTGCAGCATCCGATAACGACTCTAAGAAGGACGGCTCTACGTGTCCGGTATGTGCTTCAGCGCATTGGCTTGCAAAATGTCCCACATACTTGGCGAAGACCACCCAGCAACGGCGGGATATTGTCACAAAAAAGAGATGCTGTTTTAACTGTCTTGGCGCCCATTTTATGCGCAACTGCAGAAGCACTAAGCGTTGTCAGAAATGCGCCAAGAAACACCATACAACTCTCCACTCGCCGCCAGAGAAGAAGGGAGTATCGGAGAGCTCCGCCGACACACCATCGATAAAGACAACCAGCTCTCAAGAGCACAAATCCGTAACTACCCCCGACTGACAACAAGTTTCCCTCGGCCGCCTGGATAAACGTCTGCTAACATTACTAGCCACGAGTCGCGCTATCATCAATCACAACGAAAAACTACAGAAAATACGTTTGCTCATCGACCAGGGATCTGAATTATCATTCATAACGGAAAAGGTGGTGAGCGATTTACAAATCACTCGTAAATCAGCGTCAATACCACTTCTCGGCATAGGAGGCCTCTATTCGGGACGTACCAAAGGAGTTGTATCCTTACGACTACAATCATTTCACGACCCCTCCTCAAAATGTCAAATCAATGCGTACGTTCTACCATGATTGACCTCCAAAGTTCCGCCTTTCGATACATCCCGCCATCATTGGCCACATATCGATGGACTTCAGTTAGCAGATTCGGAGTTCCATCGTTCAAGCTCTGTGAACGTTCTCATTGGAGCAGATAATTACGGAACTATTATTATGGATGGCCTGATTCGAGGAGAACCAAATGAGCTCAGAAAACTATTTTCGGATGGGTTATTTCCGGACCCGTTTGTCAAGAAGAAAACGAAGGCCCTGCTTCCGAGTATCACTGCTCTGCAGACACCGAACTTCAAGCGGATCTCACGAGATTCTGGATTCAGGAGGAGATAACGCCGTCATCAATTGCGGCGCTCAACCCTGAAGAAGAAGAATGCGAGCGACACTTCCTGTCAACTCACACACGTGACTCAAACGGGAGATTCACAGTACGACTCCCCTTGAAGTCAAATCCAAGCGCGCTGGGAGATTCGAAGGCCATAGCCCTCCGTTGCTTATCGAGAATCTGTAGACGCTTCTCTTCCGACGCTCTTTTCAAACGTCGGTACGAAGATTTCATTGATGAATATTTTAATCTCGGTCACATGGTACCTGCTCCCTCGTCAAGCAACTCTGCTCCGGCCTTCTACCTTCCGCACCACGGCGTTCTGAGAGAACATAGCAGTACCAAATTACGAGTTGTTTTCAACGGGTCGAGTCGTACCACGAGCGGACTCTCTCTTAATGACTTGCTCCATGCAGGAGCCAAACTCCAGACCGAAATAGCTGACGTCCTTTTGTGGATTCGCTCACACAGAGTTCTATTTTCCACCGATATTGTGAAAATGTTTCGGCAAATCGCCGTACATCCGGACGATTGGAATCTCCAAAAGATTCTTTGGATGCATTCTGGACAACCTGCTGAGTACTGTCTTACCACCGTCACGTATGGACTCTCGTGTGCTCCATTCCTTGCACTGCGAATATTACAACAGCTGGTTAACGAGGATGGACATCGATTTCCTAAAGCAATTCTACCCTTAACCAAGGGTCGTTACGTTGACGATATCTTTGGAGGAGCTGATTCCATTTCCAAAGCAACGGAAATCGTCCACCAAGTACGTCAGCTCTGCACGGCGGGCGGTTTCCCTTTACAAAAGTGATATAGCAATTACCCTGAGCTACTGCCTATTGAATCACGAACAGAGGATAGAGATAACTCTCTTGTCGAAATTGAATCATCTCTCATCAAGCTTCTAGGCCTTGTGTGGAAACCGGAAACAGATTCATTCCATTTCCTCGAGCAAAAATCGTCAAGTAACAAACTAACAAAGAGAAGCACACTATCGGACATCGCAAAATTGTTCGACCCCCTGGGTTTGATTTCTCCTGTGCTAATACGAGCTAAAGCCATACTTCAGGAGCTGTGGCTGTTAAAAATCAACTGGGACGAATCTCTCCCCCCAGAGATGCAACAACGTTGGACTACCTTCCGACAAGAGTTATCTCAACTTCAGGATCTCTCAATTCCGAGGTGGCTCGGTCTCTCACCATCGAATACCACAGTCGAAATACACGGCTTTTCGGATGCCTCCAATATGGCAATGGCTGCTGCAGTGTATTTACGTGTCAACATGCAAGGAGAGACTCCCCTCGTTCGATTGGTATGCGCTAAAACAAAAGTAGCGCCATTGAAACGACTTACGATCCCGCGACTGGAATTAACAGCGGCACTCCTCCTATCCCGCTTAGTTACAAATGTTTGTCGCAATCTCGAACGACAAGACCTTCCGATGTTTCTCTGGACCGACTCCTCGGTGACACTCACTTGGATCTCCGCTCATCCATCACGATGGAAAGACTTTGTTCGAAATCAAGTGTCTCTAATACAAGAATTACTGCCAAACGGATCCTGGCGTTTCGTACCAGGAAAGGAGAATCCAGCTGACTGCGCGTCGCGCGGTCTACGTCCGGATCAACTTATTCGTCACAGCCTTTGGTGGAACGGCCCAGAATGGCTGATCGACTCACCATCCAGCTGGCCTTCCTCTTCTATAAAACCAGCTCCGCGATCCGATCTCGAAGAACGAGTGGGTCAGACCCTGGTTGCAGCCACCAAACCAGAACCGTATTGGAATCTCATAGAAAGATATTCATCTTTACATCGTCTCTTACGGATAACTGCAATGTGTTGGAGAGCTATTTCATGCCTGAGAAAAACGCCTCAATCTTCAATAGTTAACCCTCTCACCCCTGGAGAACTCAATCAGAGTCGTCTCTTTTGGATTAAACAAGTGCAACAATCATGGTTTGCAAGCAATATTCGCATTCTTGAACATGGAGGAACGCTAACGAAATCAAACCCCCTCTCGAAACTCGTCCCGTTCATCGATCGAGATGGACTTTTACGAATTGGTGGACGTCTTCATCACGCCAACATAGATACCGATAGCAAGCATCTTGCCATCTTACCACGAAGATCGCCTCTCACCACCCTCGTCATTGACGAAGCTCACAAACGCACTCTTCATGGTGGCACGCAGCTAACGTTAGGGTGCCTACGACAGTCATACTGGATCATCGGAGGTCGAGCTCCAGTACGCTCGTTCATTCTTCGATGTGTTCGCTGCACAAGATACCGTGGGAAGCGAGCGCAACAGTTAATGGGTCAATTGCCATCACCACGTATAACTCCGGCAAGACCGTTTCTTAATGCTGGACTCGACTACGCCGGCCCAATCAGCCTGAAAACTTGGAGAGGGCGAGCGGCGCGCACGTATAAAGGCTATCTCGCCATATTCGTATGTCTTGTTACATCCGCCATACATATCGAAGTAGTTACTGACTACACAACGGAAGCGTTCATTGCCGCCTACAAAAGGTTTACTGGTCGCCGAGGCATCTGCGCTACAATGCAAAGTGATTGCGGAACCAACTTCGTGGGGGCAGACGCAGCCTTACGACAACGTTTCAGCGCATCATCAAAGGAATTGCAACAGCTAGCCTCTCTCCTGGCTAATGACGGGACGAAATGGAACTTTAACCCACCGTCAGCGCCTCACTTCGGGGGAAAGTGGGAAGCTGCGGTAAAATCGACCAAATTTCACCTCGTACGAGTATTAAAAGATTTGGTTCTGACATACGAAGAATTGACTACAGTGACGGTACAAATAGAGGCCGTGCTCAATTCTCGTCCACTATGCCCATTGTCAGATGACATCAGTGATTACACCGCCCTGACTCCCGGTCACTTCCTGATCGGCGAAGCGCCAACCACCATTCCAGAACCTCAGCTATCCTTGGAACCGATCTCACGGTTAACCAGATGGCAGCTACTCAGACAGCGGGTAGATCTCTTTTGGAAGCGATGGTCCAGAGAATGCCTCCAACGATATCTCGCCATCTCTAAATGGTATCACCCATCACATACCATTAAGGAAGGCTCTATGGTTCTCATCACGGATGAACGCTACCCACCATCCAAATGGCCCTTGGCAAGAGTCATAAAGTTGCATAAAGGACCAGATGGATTAACTAGAGTCGTAACGCTCAAAACTTCAACCTCAACCTACAAAAGACCAATCGTGAAACTTTGCGTTCTGCCCACGGATCCTGTTGTGGATTATTCGCCACCGCTGATGGCGAAGGCGGGCGGAAAATGTTGAGGAAACGAGCAAAGGGGGAGATCCACCTCCCGCGGGCGACCACGCATCTAATGCAGTCGCAAATATCGCGCGTCCACGCTTCTATGCAGACGCCATTCTTTCGGGCGACCATGCGGTCGCGCGTCCACGCATACAACATGCGGACGCTATTCTCGCGCGCAAAGATAGTAGCTACTTTATCATCGATAGCATCCGCGCATGCTTCGATACCGTGCCAGCAGCGAGCACACCGCATCGACTGCATCCTTGCATGCAGTCGATACCTGCGAAGTAACGCAAAACCCCAGCATCGACCGCTTTCGCGGTCGATCTCGTGCAAGTGACGCACACCGCGTCGGCCGCATCCATGTATGCGTCGACACTTGCGAAGTAACGCAATCTCCAGCATCGACTGCTTTCGCAGTCGATCTTGTGCAAGTGGCGCACATGCTCGCAAACAGACCAAAACGCAGTCACTCGCATCCAGCGGGACGACGACCACGTGGGTGATAGTCCAGACGGCCAGTCTCTCCGAGAAATTCAAAGCCGCGTGAGCTGCAGTCGAGCCGCCGCATCGAGCACGCCGCACGGTTAGTACGAGAGGCCGCCGCTACGCGGCCAGCCACACCACGCCTCACTCGTAAGTAAAAAGCGACACGCTACAGTATAACCAAGGCTCCCACAGCCCACTGTCTTCACTTCCTTCTTGACGCGCTTAATGAGAGCGAGCCCTTTTTGACTACGGGCCTTTCTTAAGCGTTTAACCACTACCAGAAGTGAGCTCAATCTACGGGCCTCCCTAGGAAGCGAGCCTGAGGGCCTTCTACACGAAGCGAGCTCGATAGGCCTTCCAAAGGAGCGAGCTCTCTACGGGCCTCCAACGGCGTGTGCATCCAGCATTTCGACCTTTTGCGGGGAAGCGAGCCCTAGACAACGGGCCTTCCCCTTCCCAGAAGAAGCAAAAATTCCTCGACGGCAGAAGAACCGACCCAGGCCAACGCGGCCTGTCACTTCACCCACGAAGAGAGAACCTGCCGGCAGCAGTGCGGATTTGAATAACAACAGCTGCTCTCGACTGCCTGACTGCAATCTCTCTCGGCTTGATCCAGGCGTAAGCCTGATGCCGTGGGCATTGACCCGATTAAAGAGTCCGCCTTTTCCAGCTTCCTGGCGATATTATCTCCGTCTGAAGGGAGGCCCTTCCAGACCGTTCTCTCTCCGAGAGGCCGAAGCACAGACGTCGCCACCAGCCCGGGAGAAGAAAGCGGATCGAGACCAAGTCTCGGCCTTTTCTCCGCCAACAACGCCGACAGGACGCCCCCGGACTCCTGGACGTAGGAGACTCAACTTGAAGCAGAAGCAGCTCTTCCGAGAGCTTTTCGGTACGGACTCGCCGCCACCAGGCATCTTGGACGCCTGAGCATCGTTAAAGAAACCAATCCGCCCTTTTCAGGGCGCCAAAATAATTCTAACGAAAGTCATCTCTTGATCGCACTGCACGATCCTTATTAATAAAGCGAGGCCATTACCTTTCCCAGGGACGCGTTAAACCAGAATGTGATCCGTTATTATACAGTCTTCAAGTAGTTCTTCAAAGTTCTCGCGCTCGTTCTCCGTTTGCACCCAGAAGAGGGTTGGTGTTATGACCTTGACGATTCTCACCTTCAGTGGTCCGCGGGTTAACAGCCGGGTGTTGATGTATTCGATTGTCATGGCTAAAAGGAAGAGAGTTCGTTGAATATCTGCATGTCGTAGCATGCTCCCAAAATTCCAAGGTTGATAAAAATATTCAGGTAGGTAGTTGTTTGATCTCCTTGAGTTCTCCTCTCTTTTCTTTTTAGTTTTTGAGTTCAAGAGCGTAGCTTGTTGGTTGGGGAGTGGGTTCTTGAGGAGGGAGGAGGGGATAGGTAAGTTGTGGGTCATTTTTGTCGTTTGATAAATCGGGAGTGTTTATTTTACTTGTGAACCCCCATTTTGGTTAGAAATTCTCATTTAATTGGTGCTCGTGTGTGTGGACTGGAGCACTAGGAGCACCAGGTTTCCTGCGCTTTTTGCTTCCCAGATGTAAAAGGAGCTGAGTCAACGAATCCCAGATGGCTCCTAGTAGGTACACAGACCACCCGTACACAGTGTGAAGGGCGTATCCATGTACAATGGTGTCTAGTATTAGTTTTATGGCTCTCATACATAAGTATATTCCAATTAGTCCGGCGCTGACATTGCCGAAAATCAAGAATCTTTCCCAAAATTTTTGCCAAGTGGAAACAACGATTTTGTGAATTGAGGCTTCGTCCATAAGATTTGCAATTGAGCCTCTTTGCATAAAAGTTGATTGTGCCATCACTCCTCTTACCACTGTACTAAGGATGGCCGTTCAGCGGGGAACATTATGTGATCCCTCAATTTATCCAGATCGTTTTGTGTATAAATGCCAGTAGTGGCAAGCGCTCCGGGACTGACATATTTCCATGTCGGTTTAGTTAGAGGCTTCATAATGGTTGGTGGCATTGCTTCTACCGGTTTTGGCAGAAATTTGTACCATGCACCTCCCAGTTGATACATGGAAGGTGCTAATGCGTTGCAGGTAATCTGTGTTCCTTGTCTTAGCAGGATGTGTGCTTGCTTGTGTCAAGAAGTAAGTTGTATTTCCTCGGGTTACTGGGAGTTGCTCGTAACAATCCTGAGTGTGAGCTATTTTTACATTGACCGGGACGCATTTTACTATATGGATTACTTCCCCTGCTTGGAGAGCCATATATCCGGGCCTCTTCATAAAGTGATATGCAAAAATATCAGGTGATTATGCTGCAATCGCTAAGGCGTTCTGCATCAGTCGATACTCAAGGTTACATTGTTGTAACAGTATATTTCTGTATAGTTGACTTATTTGAGAGCGGACGTGCTTTTCCACATACACGAACTTTGAATTCATGTATGTGAAGAGGTCGAAACTTGAAGTGCGTCCGTGGTTTTGAAAGACTTTTACTTTAGGTTGATCTTTGAATATTACTAGTTTTGAATATTACTAGTTATTTACTAGTAGGATGGTCGGTTCGAATGAGTCTATAACCGCACGTCTGGTATTCGCCCGTTTTGGTTAGAGCGAAAATCGTGTCCGCGGAAGTTAGAGAATAAGTGATCTGCGATGAATTTCGTGTATAGTCAATTATTTGATCTGCGATTCCGCGGAATAAGGAACTGTAGATGGAAAGGTTGCAGGTATCCTCAGGCACAGGATCCCAAAAGGTATTTCCACCTTCTATATCGGTGCAGTGTCCAGCGCTCAATTCGGAGGTTACGCCCGATCGCAGTTGCACTCAGTTAGTGTTTAGTCGAACTTTTGCAGTGTAATCCTGCAACGTGATTTTTACGCTGCTCAGCACGATCACATCTCCCCACGTTCCGTATGGATCAAAGTATGCTCCTCCGGAGCATCTGCCATCGTTATCTACCTGGCCGGCTAGAACGATTGGGCGAGTAGCGGTTTCATTAGATTTTAAACCGGCTATAAGGGTCCCTGATAATTCGAAACTCCCATAAGTATGCATGCGAAAGCACGCCGCATGAGATATTTCGTGTATATATGAATATTTGCCATTGTGTACATCCATGGTATGAGAGAACATTTCGCATTTCCTTATTATGCGGTCTATCTCGATTTTGCGTTGTATTACTTGTACGGATTTGAATTCGTCAATTTGCAGTAATTGTAGGAAAGTTTTTGTGCTGTTTATTTGCGGTACGGGAACATCACATTCCTCTACATTCGTTAGTGACAGTGTAGTAAAATTGGCGGATGGTGCTCCACAATCGTATCCTATTATTCCCGTATTTCCGTATGCTCTTTGTGTCCATAGTATTAATATTAGTATGGCAATGCTCTTAATCCGGATATTCATCTGAAAATTGTACAATCTATTGTTTACTGATTGTTAGTTTCCTCCTTTTTTTATTTTTTTTATTTTATTTATTTTTTTTTAGTTTGGTTTGATGTGTGAGATTTGTAATCGATTAGGATGTACAATTCGACTATTTTTCTTGATTCTTGATTTTTACGTTATTTTTATTTAAAATTTCCAGGATTTCATGAGGTCCGGTGTATTGATCCCCAAATTTGCCTGGTTTAGGTCCCTTCAATAGGAACACGTGGTCTCCAGGTTTAAAGGCCTGTGAAGATTGATTCTCTTATCGTAATATTTCTTGGATTTATGTTTTGCTTTGATGACATTTTTACGAGCGTTTCTCTGTATAGTGTGAAGTTGTGTGACGAGATTTATTAAATAATCACTGTAGTTTGCTAATTTGTCCTCTGGGACAAGAAGTTCGTTAGATGGAATTCTTGCTATTTTGCCAAAAACTAATTCGTATGGCGTATGTTTAGTTGCCTCGTGAACGCTAGTGTTGTAATTAAACATTGCGAGGCCGATCCAGCAATCCCATTGCTTTTGCTCGTTTGCATATTGTTTCAAGTATTCTCCCAATGCATGATGCGATCTTTCTAGTGATCCGTTAGATTGTGGATGAAAGGCAGTCGTGCGAAATTTGCGAATTTTGAATATTTTAGCAACCTTTTTCATTAGATCGCTGATGAAGTTCCTGCCTTGGTCAGTTAGTATTGCCTTGGGAGCTCCTAGTACACAGATAAATCTGTCTATAAAAGCTTCTGCTATTGTTTCAGAAGTTTGATCAGGCAATGGTATTCCCATACAGAATTTAGTTAGTTGATCCTGTAGGATGTATTCGTTGCCCCTTCCTGTCTTCGGCAGGGGTCCTACGATATCCATGACAACTTTGTCAAAAGCGGATCCTGGTGTATCGGTAATTATCATTGGTTGTTTAGTTTTTACTCGTACCAATTTTTTCAATTGACATTGTAAGCATTGCTGAATGTATCTTTGAACTTCAGCTTTTAAATTTTCCCAGTGATATTTATGTTTTATTCTATTGTATGTTTTTGTCACTCCTCTGTGTCCACCGGTGGGTGAGCAATGCATCTCGCCGATTATAGTGGGGCGGAGATCTTTGGGGGGATATCTAATTAATCCGTTGCATATAATTAATTTGGTTGTTGCTTCTGCGAAGTTTAATTGCAAAAGAGGTTTGACGTTGGTCCATGGAACGTTGTTGATGAGTTCTGTTTTTGCCATACTAAGTGTTTCTAGTTTTAACTTGTCGGCAGTGTCTCGTAAATTTTTCGTTACTGCAGCGATCTGTGTCAGTGTCATGGTTGGGCCTTCTCGTTCTCCTTTGCTTATGGGTAAGGCTATATGATAGTATTTCTTACATTTTATGGCCTTTGCTTCACCCAAGGAGAGAGAATCCAACCGTGGCATTTCGTTTCGTTCAAATAGTTTCTGTGATCCCGAATCTAACGGGTTTCCGTCAGTATCGATGAAATATGCAAAATTATCTTTATGTAAGAATAGTAAATCGCGAGTTTCAATTATATTGCCTTTTAATGGTTGTATATCTGTTATAGTGGGTAAGGTTTTATTTTCGTTGTCCTCGTCGTCTGTTTCGTCTTCCCTGTCGTTCCTTTCGGTGTCGCTATCTTTGTCCGGGTCGTTTCTATCCTCCGCCTCTTCAATTGTATCCATATGGCCTTGTACTTTTTCTAATGCCACCTTTTGTGGGACATTTTTATTTTTTATTGTTTGACTACGAGTTTGAATTCTGCCAGTGGTAGGTGGGTCATGTATTAATACCTTTTCTTCGCTTTGCAACTCTGGCGTTTTACATTTTTCTGCAGGTACTGAATCTGTATTTTCATCGGACATATCATCATCAGATAATAAAATCTCTAATTCCTCGTTATCTAAGAGGTGTAGGCTAAAATCTTCGTCTTCTTCACTTTCGTCAAATTCCTCCAACATCTGGGAGATTTTTTCTGCATCTTTCGAATTATTGGGATTCAGTAAGTTTTTATGGCCGATCACATTACAGTCTGCTTCTTCGAGATTCACTGGGTTTCTGGATAGAGCGTCAGCATTCACATTAGTTTTGCCCGCTTTATATACAACATCGTATTCGTATTCCGCTAATTTTAATCTCCAGCGTAATATTCTCATATTTGCATCTTGTGCATTTTTAAACCAAAGCAAAGGTTTGTGATCTGTAACTAAAGTGAATTTTCGTCCGTATAGATATGGTCGAAAATGTTTAACACAGTATACTATTGCTAGGGCTTCCTTCTTGTAAGTATCATATTTCAATTCATTGTCGGTCAAGGTTCGTGAAGCATATGCTATCGGTCGGTCTTTGTTTATTTCTCCTTGGGACAGAATTCCTCCTACAGCAATTCCGGAAGCGTCGGTTGTTAAAATAAAAGGTTTTGAAAAATCAGGATATTGTAAGACAGGTTCCTCACATAGTTTGTGTTTTAATGTTTCAAATGCATTTTGCTGTATGTCCATTCAAATCAAGTGTCATTTTTCAATAAATTAGTCAGAGGTTTGGCTAATTTTGAAAAATTCGGTATGAATCGCCTGTAATATCCTGCTAATCCGAGAAATTGTTTAATATTTTTAGGAATTTTTGGTCTCGGAAATTGTCTGACGGCTTCCAATTTTTTCGGATCAGGTTTAACTCCATCTCTGCTAATTACATGTCCCAAGTATGTTACTTCGGTTTTCAAAAATTCACATTTGTCGGGTTGTAATTTTAAATTAGCCTCTCGTAATCGTTCTATTAATAGATTATATTTTCTCTCGTGCTCTTCTAATGACGAGGTGTAAATGACGATGTCATCCATGTAAACAAATAATTCTTTTCCTTGTAATCCTGTTAGAACGAGGTCCATTAACCTTTGGAAGGTAGCCGGGGCATTTTTTAGTCCGAAAGGCATTCTATTGAACTCATAATGACCGAAGAGTGTCGTGAATGCCGTGTTATGACCATCGTTAGGATCCATTTTTATTTGGTGGAATCCGGAAGCCAGGTCACATACAGAAAAATACTGTGCCCCGCCTAATTGGTCTAGGATGTCGACGATATTCGGCAATGGATAGGCATCGCCGATAATCTTATCGTTTAGGGCTCGAAAATCTAGAACCATTCTCCACCGTTTATTCCCTTTCGAATCTTCTTTCTTTGGTACTATCCAAATAGGCGTGTTATAGGGCGATTGAGAAGGTTTCACTATTCCTCCTTCTAATAGTTCGTTAACTTGTCTGTTTATTTCGTCCTTATGGATTTGTGGAAATCTGTACTGTCGTGTATTGATAGGCCGATCATCTGTTGTCGGTATTTGGTGTTGCAGCACATGTGTCGCTATTAGATTTTCTCCAGGTACATGAAATCTGTCCTGGCTTTTCGTTATAAGATTTATTACGTTTTTCCTTTTCTTCTGTATTCAGATGTTCCATTCTTAATAATTCTGTGATTTCTGTAATTCTATCCTTTGCGGATTCCCCCGATAATGCAAAACATTCATTTGCGATCCCTCTTGGCAATAATTGTTTTCTTTCTTCTTTATTTTTTAAATTGCGTCCACGCGTATATTTTTCTATCATTTCTTGAGATTGCGCTTGCATGGACGTCGAAATTTTCGAAGACGGTATTATTTTCTTTTTTATATGATGATTATTTTTGACACTAAGGTCATAAGGCGGCATTCTTTTCATAAGTTCTGCCGTAATAACACGAGAGGTATTGTTTTTTGCGAGTATTCCAACCCTTGGAAAATGTAAATTTTCTAGAGAATCCAAAGAGCCTTTTTCTTTTGGCTTCTTTGACTGGAATTGTGTCGTATCGCGTAGTGAGGTTTGGTAACTTCCCTCCTCGCAATCGACAGGAGTAGAATTTACTAGAGGAGTGCGGAAACTTCCCTCTGCAATTCTAGGATTAATTAATTTTTCTGAGGAGGTTTGGTAACTTCCCTCTTCGGGGATAGAATTCACCAGAGGAGTACGGAAACTTTCCTCTGTGATTCCAGGATTAATAAATTTTTCTGAGGAGGTTTGGTAACTTCCCTACTCGGGAGTAGAATTCACTAGAGGAGTGCGGAAACTTCCCTCTGTGATTCCAGGATTAATAAAATTTTCTGGAGAGGTTTGGTAACTTCCTTCTCCATTGGAGGTCTTGGAATTCTCCTCCGAAGTGTTTGGATTAAGATTCTCTTTCATATTATCATTCTCTCTCGTGATTTTATTTATATTTTCTTTTTTTAATTTTTGTATTTCATCTTTAATTTTTCTAGTAATTTTATCTTCGTTATTTTCATTATTTTTGTCATCGTCTTTAATTTCAGCGATAGATATTTCGCATTTAATTTGATCATTCCATAACTTCAGGGGATCTGAGGATGTTTTTATATTTCCTTCTATTATCTTGTCGTCTGCCTCTTGGTTATTGAACCATTCATTCAGAGGCTTAATATCCAGAGTCGGTACTTGGACCTCCTCTTCTTCGTCCAAGGTACTTATAATTTTCAAGTGTGCTTTTCTCAATACGTTTTCTACTATAGTATCTCCCAAATAAATTCCATGGGCTACTTTTATTCTTGGTATGTATCCTATTTTGGTCTCTGGATTTCCTACTCTTACATAAAATGATGATTTAGTTCTCGGTGCTGCTATAATAATTTCTGGTAAAGAGAGAGGCACTTTAATTCCACTTACATCTAAATGTCCCTTCGCGTAATCTATTTTTGAAGATGTCTGTTTGAAAAAAATTACCTAATATACCGGCTTGTGCAATGGGGAAGTCGTTTGCTACGGTGTGAAATGTCACCGGTGTTCCGAAGAGAGTCAATGTGATCTCTCCGAGAGTGTAAACGGGATATTCATTTATACCACTTAATTTTAAAATGTTCTTGTAATCGACGAGTTCGTTTTTGGGTATGAAATTTTCTTTAATTATATTCGGCCCGGAACCTGTGTCTAGCATAAAAGTTAGGTGAGGAAATGATTCATTAAAGGTTGTTCTGACAGTAGGCACGCGACTATTCTTGTCGAGATTTACCATTACGGGTCGTACTTCTAACGTGTTTTTGCCTACTGTGTTTTTTGAGACGTTGATGGGTGTGAGGTTCGTTCGGACCCCTGCTGCACACCCGACTTCGAGGGTCCTTTGTAGTTTCCCTGAGTTTCCGTTTTCCTACGGTTATTACTTGCAATGCGTAGTTCACAGTTTTCGAGGAGATGCCCTTCCTCTTATATATAACGACAGAATAACGAGTTTCTGGAGGCTGTATTTTGCCCTATTTTAGATCGACATTCTCTGGCGACATGACCGAAGTTATTACAGGCTTGGCAAACTATTCTCGATTTATTTCCCGCGTTTTGTTGTTCGTTCTGTTTTTTCCAGCAATTATTGGCCGAATGCCCTGGTCTATCGCACCGTTGACAGGTTACCGATGATTTGTTTTGATTAACAGTATTAGCTCGGCACGACTTGGCATTATGGCCGGATTTTGAGCATAGTTGACAAGTAATGGCGCTTCCCTGTAATACATTTACAGGTCTCCGAGTCTGAGGATCCCGGAAGCGACATTTATCGGCGCTGTGTCCGCGCTTTTTGCAGATTTGACATATCATTATTTCATTTCCTAAAGCGTTTGTGTTGTAAGATTGCGTTATTTTCCTGCAAGTTGAAGCTGAATGTCCGTCTTTATAACAAATCTGGCATGTTTCGCGTGGTCGATTAATATTCAATGATTTATCCGTCTGTCCCGTTCGCAGGTCCGTTATGTCGCGCAATTCTCTCTCTATGCGCAGCGCGTCGGCTACAGTAACTTGCACATCTAAATCTCTCGCTGTTCTTTGTTCAATATCCGGTTTTAAACCTCTGATAAAACATTTGAACATATCTTTCTCTAGTGATGTTTTAATAGTCTGGGCGGGAAGGGCATTTCCCGAGTTTTTATGTGCCTCGCTTATTTGTTTCCCCAACATTTTCACTCGATTTGCATACGTAATTACATCCTCTTCATTTTTTTTATATATGCGCCCTAATTCCCCTTGTAGTTGGTAAATATTTTTAGCAGGACCATAAGTATTTTCTAAATACTTCGTTAATTGAGCTACAGAGTTAAAATCTTGATCTTGTATGGTACGACGTGCTTCACTATTCGCGTCCTAATTATCCGCGCGAATTGTGGTTCGGCCTCGGGAGGCAGCATAGTTTTTGCCTCCTCGCATCCTTCGACTAAATATGTCAAAGGGATGTTTTTGCCGTCGAAAAAGGGAACGGCTTCGACAGCGCATTTTAGAGTGGCGAATGAATTAGTATGAGACATGGTTTCGGTGTTTCTCTTATCACTAGGCTTATAATCTATGTCATGCACTTCACGAATAGTTTCATCTCCGGAAAGAAACGAATCACTGGAAGCGTTAGACGTGCCGGCACAAGCAGAAACGGAACCGATTGGAGTGAAGTTAAGTTGCTTAGGATTAGCTTGACCTGCTGTAGTGGGCGTAGATGTGTGTATATGTAATGGATTGTGCACAGTTGTATTAACTGATTTAGATTTTGTTTTGTCTTCTAAAGCGGTTTTGTATCGATCCTCAACTTCAGCTTTATCTGAAGTAAATCTTGTCTTACTCATCCCTGCCCGTAAGAATCACACTTTTCATCCCGGACGAGCCCCCAAATTTACAGGATATGTTACGTCCAGACCCCAGAAAATTGAGATTTATCGGGAAGCGAGGGAAAGGCTTGTCGATGGAGAAGAGATGAAGGGACGGAACGGACTCCTTTATAGCCTCGCTCATTAAAACGAGTGAGCCGAACACGCACGTTTTAAGGCTCCGAATTTGGGTCAACGTCTGGGACAGACGCTATGACGCCAAAGTCGGAACAGTGTATCCGGGGTCCTTGTTTTGAGTAAGAGAATTTAATCCCTTTTACTCGGGGATAGGACCATGTGCGACTCTTATCTGGATGGAACGAGAAGAGAGGTGGTTCTTTAGGAATAAACGAAAATATCAAGTATTTATGATTGAATTATTTATTACATAATAAGATGAAAATAGAAGGGATTACAAACTCAATATAAAATAAACGTAGTTCGTTAACAAATAATTTATCAGTGCTAAGAGAATTACAATTATCTTATGCGTATTTATTTTATACATTTTTATTAACTAACTTGTATGAGTGTATATGTGTGAGTATGTGTGTGTTTATAACAACATTGGTGTAAGCGCTCGCGTGGGGGAGGAATCAGTAAATCTCTTCGAGAGAAACTGTGGAGGGGGAAATAAAAGTGGGAGGCGGGAACTAAATACGGATGCGTGTCAAGGGAGATAAAGACGAGGATCATTTCGTCGGGTCGGGATTTTTGTAGGTGGTCGCGGAATTCATTGAGGTTGACGCCTTTAGGAGTTATTCTAAAGAGACCGGTAGGAGGAGGACCATAGTGTTGGTCGAAGGAGGTGATGGAATTTATAAGTTCCTCGGGAGATAGGCGTCGAGGCTGGGAGGAGGAACGGGGACGCTTTCCAAAAATTCCACACTGGAAGTGGAATTTGCCGGGGATGAAGGACGGGAAGGATTTGCCGGGGAAAAGAGAGGGGAATCGAGCAGAATTTCTCCCAGAAATTCGATGCTCGATCCGTCTGAATGAGCGGGAGATGCGGGCCTGGAGTCCGCGTCGGGAGTCGGCGTAGGGGAATAGGGTGAGGGAGACGGAAAATGAATGTGACTGTAAGTAGCTATACTATGAGAGTTTCGATCCAGGTCCTCCGAGGGGGCAGCGGGGCGGGGCGGGGGGGGGGGGGATTCTGCGGGCGAGGGGGTATGACGTCACGCGGGAAGGGGTCTTTTATCTTATCTTTGTTTATAAACATATCAGATAACAGTCCTTTATCTTTGTTTATAAACATATCAGATAACAGTCCTTTATCTTTGTTTATAAACATATCAGATAACAGCGGTATCAGATAACAGCGGTATCAGATAACAGCGGTATCAGATAACAGCGGTACCAGATAACAGCGGTGGGCATAATGCCGCTATCAGGGCCCCTCGGTACCCCCTAATTTCCAGGAATTTTGATATCGCCGATGTTTTGACTATCGAATAGATATCTGGCCACGGAACGGATCTGCACAGCCCCCTCTTCCCCAATTTCTAGGAATTTTGATATCGCCGATGTATCGTATTTGATACATAATCCTGCCGCTATCATCCCCCCCCCAAATTTCCAGGAAGACTATTGATAAGATTATGAAACATAATTCTACCCCTAATGATAAGAATAAACAAATCCGCGAAACATGATTCTTTTGAGCGCCGATATCTGGCTGCTGTGACGCGATAAGATATCTAACATACCCCCAATTTCCAGGAAGACTATTGATAAGATTATGAAACATAATTCTACCCCTAAGATTAAACAAATCTAACTGAAACAAAATATCTGATTCTACCCGTTCGAGCGCCGATATCTGGCCGCTAATGTTGTGATATCGGGGGTTGACTTGCATAGACCTGCAAGCTATCCTTTGATAAGTAGCGGCGACTTTGAAACATGTTTTAACTTCCATGTTTTCTTTTAATTAAATGTTTAGTAAATTGTATGCACAAAGCATCAAAGTAGATATATGATGATAATCAGTGTTAGTTAGAAAGAGAAAAATGAAGGTATAAAATTGGTCCGGAAGCGCGCGAGATAGTTCTTTGCATGATGGCTTATTGTGGAATAGACAATTTTCTCAGTCTTTTGATTTTTCATATATGCGGTCAGTTGGACATTCTCAAGAATCGTTTGCAATGTCTGGATAAATACGTAAATTATCACAAAATGTTAAAGTCTTGTATAACGAAACATCCGTTTGCTTAGGTACAAAAAATATATATTTATTTAAGTTAAATTTAATCTGTAAAAAATATGTGATCGAACATATTTAGTACACGAAATATCTTTTACAGTGCTGTTAATATTATTGAAGATACATATAATATAATACTGCTTTCCTTATTTATATATTTTGCCATACTTTTCGCTTTTTATGGTTTTCGAATAACTAAGCAATTATTTTTACAGAAATTTATAAATCGTTTATACTAGATTAAACGTTAGAATTTACATTATTTGAAATGTGACTATATTGTTAATTTATTGCTTAAATAATAATATTAATAATCAAAATATAATACCTTTCATTGTAAAGTATTTCTTCAACTGCGTGTAATATGGACTGCGTGGACAATATTTTAACGTCCAAGGGTATGCCTACTCCTTTACCCACTAATATTTGCGTATTGGATTTTTGATCCATAAAGAAAGGTATTACAATCATTGGAACACCTATCCAAATGGCTTCCTGCGTGCTGAGAAGACCACCATGCGTCCAGACTGCTCTTACATTTTTATGAGCTAAACATAATAATATATTATGATATATTTTTAATCTCGATCATTATGATATATGCCGTAATATTTTATTGAAATGGAGTGGCTTTTGATTTTTCATATATGCGGTCAGTTGGACATTCTCAAGAATTGTTTGCAATGTCTGGATAAATACGTAAATTATCACAAAATGTTAAAGTCTTGTATAACGAAACATATCCGTTTGCTTAGGTACAAAAAATATGTGATCGAACATATTTAGTACACGAAATATCTTTTACAGTGCTGTTAATATTATTGAAGATACATATAATATAATACTGCTTTCCTTATTTATATATTTTGCCATACTTTTCGCTTTTTATGGTTTTCGAATAACTAAGCAATTATTTTTACAGAAATTTATAAATCGTTTATACTAGATTAAACGTTAGAATTTACATTATTTGAAATGTGACTATATGGTTAATTTATTGCTTAAATAATAATATTAATAATCAAAATATAATACCTTTCATTGTAAAGTATTTCTTCAACTGCAATGTGTAATATGGACTGCGTGTATTTTAACGTCAAGGTATGCTCCTTTACCCACTAATATTTGCGTATTGGATTTTTGATCCATAAAGAAGATATTACAGCATCCCATTGGAACACCTATCCGATGGCTTCCTGCGTGCTGAGAAGACCTGCCATGCGTCAGACTGCTCTTACATTTTTATGAGCTAAACATAATAATATATTATGATATATTTTTAATCTCGATCATTATGATATATGCCGTAATATTTTATTGAAATGGAGTGGCTTTTGATTTTTCATATATGCGGTCAGTTGGACATTCTCAAGAATCGTTTGCAATGTCTGGATAAATACGTAAATTATCACAAAATGTTAAAGTCTTGTATAACGAAACATCCGTTTGCTTAGGTACAAAAAATATATATTTATTTAAGTTAAATTTAATCTGTAAAAAATATGTGATCGAACATATTTAGTACACGAAATATCTTTTACAGTGCTGTTAATATTATTGAAGATACATATAATATAATACTGCTTTCCTTATTTATATATTTTGCCATACTTTTCGCTTTTTATGGTTTTCGAATAACTAAGCAATTATTTTTACAGAAATTTATAAATCGTTTATACTAGATTAAACGTTAGAATTTACATTATTTGAAATGTGACTATATGGTTAATTTATTGCTTAAATAATAATATTAATAATCAAAATATAATACCTTTCATTGTAAAGTATTTCTTCAACTGCAATGTGTAATATGGACTGCGTGGACAATGTTTTAACGTCCAAGGGTATGCCTACTCCTTTACCCACTAATATTTGCGTATTGGATTTTTGATCCATAAAGAAAGGCATTACAATCATTGGAACACCTATCCAAATGGCTTCCTGCGTGCTGAGAAGACCACCATGCGTCCAGACTACTCTTACATTTTTATGAGCTAAACATAATAATATATTATGATATATTTTTAATCTCGATCATTATGATATATGCCGTAATATTTTATTGAAATGGAGTGGCGATTTCAATAACAATTAGAAACGATAGTATATAAAAACATATGTGATTTTCGCAATTGCAAATTTGTCTCTGCAATATTTCTAAAAAAGAATACAACCCAATAATATCTAAAGTCAAATTTTAAAGATTAACATTCTAATCGTTAATAAAAAAGTCGAATAAGTAGCTTTAAATAAAGAGAAGTGTATAACAAGCAATGAAATAAACCATGTACATATATTGAGTTTCATATATTGAGTTTCATATTTTTAGATTTTTCTAAGACTTGAGAAACGTACATAAAACTTCTTTTTGCGGTATCCATTTCATAATCATTATATTGTTCGGTATTTCATATGGCACTTCAATATCTAGTTTCCAGAGAACTCGTTGCTTCAGCTTCAACAAAGCTGATATAACGGTTTTAATTTTGTCTAGCCCAATAATTTTCCATTTCACATTTGTTCCTAGCGAAATTACGATGGCTCCATCCTTTGCTCCGTCAAGAAATAGGCGCACATCCTGCAAAATAATGATAAATTAAATATTTCGATAATAAACAGATGTATAATGCTAAAACATAATTGTAAGTAACATAATTGAAACCGATAACTTTTTGAGGAAATTATATCTAAACAGGAAATTATATATATATATATATATATATATATATATATATATATAATCAAATTTATTATTAAATTTATTCAAATATGATTTATATGATATTTTTTCTACAAATTTCATTGTTACAAATAATATATTATTACATATAAGAAATATTTTCTCATTGCTAAATTTAGCAATATACCATGCAACATTTATTTTCTGCTTGTAATTGACAGATTATTATATAATCGGAATTAATATTTTAAAAAATCATACTTTTCTCTTATTTTATAAATTAATTAGCTATTTGATAAAAGTAGTGATATATCAATCCTTCACTTGATATATTTTGCATCCACCGTAATCAATATATTTGTGCACATGTGCTTATAAGTAGGTAATAAACACCGGTTTTAACCCGCGAGCTCCGAGGGGGGGGGTGAGGGGGAGGGGGGTCCCCGCGGGGAGGGGTATGACGTCAAAGGGGAGGGGTCACGGGGAGGGTATGACGTCACAGGGGAGGGGGTATGACGTCACAGGGGAGGGGATATGACGTCACAGGGGAAGTTGGTATGACGTCACGGGGGGGGTATGACGTCACGAGGGAGGGGGTACCCGGAAATGACGTAACAAGGGAAGGGATAAGCGGAAATGACGTAACGGGGTCCGCGGATATGACGTCACAGGGGAGGGGATAAGCGGAAATGACGTAACGGGGTCCGCGGATATGACGTCACAGGGGAGGGGATAAGCAGATATGACGTCACGGTGGAGGGGGTACCATTTCGCTAACAGATAGAATAGCGATTCTGCGAATTTGTTTAATAAATATTATAAACAAAGCGGATTATTTTTCACAGCGCCGATATTTGAGACATAGCGCTTCCGCTTAATTGTTTAATAAATATTATAAACACGCGGATTATTTTTCTCAGCGCCGATATCAGGCTGCTTCAGACGTGGCGCTTCCGCGAATTAGTTTATTAAACAGTGCGATTGTTAATATTATTATCAGTTTGATATTTGGGGATAAAGTTTCTTTCTTTCGCTCGCAAGCTTCAGTTTGTTACGAGCTGTAAGAGAGATTTAATATGGATAGAATAAAGGAGTACATGTGTCGGAAATCGGGCGATGATCGTGAACCCTTGATACCGCCGAGTCACACATCTCGGCCGTGGGAAAAAATACAAGATTATGTTAATCGGAAATCGGCTGAGCGTCAAGGATATCGTCCTCTGACTCCTCCGAATGCATCATCATCACCATCATCATCATCATCCTCATCGTCGTCTCGACCATGGCAAGCAATAAAAGATAAATTTTCGAGGGATAAGGCATCGTCGTCAAAGTAATACGGTATGTATTTTATTACGGGTACGTGTACGTAGCGAACATTGGCAAATTTAAATATTTCTTTTTTTAGAAAGCGTCAAGCGCTTCCGAAGATTGCCACCGCGTCATCAGGTTGCTGAACGCAGTCTACCGAACGCACCCACCCATTCATGTTCTCTCATACGCAGTCTACCGAACGCACCCATTCTCGGTCCCGCGTGTCGTCATCTTTGCAGCCACGCGCTTGCACTCCCACGTAGCTCCTATCTTCCCGCGCGTCGCCATCTTCGCTCTTCCTCGCTTGCCTTCGCGTACCCATCCTCGCGTACCCATCCTCGCGTCACTTCCCCACCCGCTTACTTTCGCGCTTCAACCCTCGCTCGCGATTCCCCCACCGCTCTTGGAAAGGAACAGAGAAAGTAATATAAAAAACGATATAATAAAAAATTAGTATAATATAAAAAAATTATATAAAAATACAATATAAAAAAATATAATCGATAGTTCATTTTAATTGTTAAAATATGAATTATAAATGGTAAAATATAATTATAAATCTTCCTCCAGTTGCCACTCCATCTCCTGCTGCCGTTCCCGCTCTCGTTCTATCCACCCACGCTCCCACTCCTCCTCCTGTTCCCGCTCGAGCCATCTGCGCTCTCGCTCGAGGAACTCGCGCTGCCATTCCGCCGCCTCCTCCTCATCCTCCTGTTGCTTCCGCAATCGTTCAATTCTTTCCTCCCGCTCCTTCACATTTTCAAATTCTTCTTCGCAATCGAATAGACTACGAAGATTAAAAAAATCCTCCATTGTTTCTTCCTCGAAAACGTTCATTAACCAACGATTGGTCTTTCGGTCTTCGCGTACATATTTACTTTGACGGTTGTTGCTGAATCCTTGTATCCGTACGAGTCTGATATCAATATCCTGAAATAAAAAATAAAATTTATTAAAATTATTTCTACAACTATATATATATATATATATATATATATATATATATATATATATATATACACTGGCGATCAAAATTAACGCATAGGTAATTCCATGCCAAAATTTTGCATGATTTCAAATAAGCGTAACTCCGTCAAAAATGGTCGTATCCTAAAAATTTTTTTTTTTTGTTTTGAAGCTTAAAGTCTCTACTTTAAAAAGCAGTTAAGATCTTTTGACTTTATCTTTCTCCCTTCGAGGCATCTCTTTATAAGTAAGGACGTGTTTTATTTTCAAAAATTTGCATAGTTTGACGCACTCCACGGGCTCGAATAAATTTTTTTCGCAAATGTTATTACAACTATCGAAAAATTTGGACTTTTCCGCGTAAATTAAAAAAAAATTGAATGTCGTACGATTTTTTCTCACGGAGTTATGACGTTTTGAAGTTACCCATACATTTTTGTGCATTACCGCCAGCATTAGCATTACCCGATGCGCACCACGAGGAGGTTGCTGGTCGGATTTGGCGCATCGTGTGTGTGTGTGTGTGTGTGTGTGTGTGTGTGTGTGTGTGTGTGTGTGCGCGCGTGTGCGTGTGTGTGTGTGTGTGTGTGCGTGTGCGTGTGCGTGCGTGTGTGTGTGTGTGTGTGCGTGTGAGATTGCATTTAAAAATGCGTGTTCCACCCTCGTCTTTGAATGACTTCTTGTAGACGGTTACGCATATTAATGCAGGCTCTAATTGTGGCTTGAGGAATTTCATGCCATATTTGTTGTAGCGCTGTCTCCAGTTGCCGAAGATTGGTTGGCGGTCTCTCCAAATTTTGTAATCTTCTACCCATTATATCCCACACATGTTCAATGGGATTTAAATCTGGACTGTTCGGTGGATGTGGCAGCAGCTCAATATTGTTGTCCATAAAAAAAATTGAGGACTGTTCTAGCAGTGTGTGGGCGAGCGTTGTCTTTTTTAAATCCCATTGAACATGTGTGGGATATAATGGGTAGAAGATTACAAAATTTGGAGAACCTGTGTCTTCGACGGCTGGAGACAGCGCTACAACAAATATGGCATGAAGTCCTCGAAGCTGGTCAAACCTGCGTGTATGCGTCCTCTACAGAATCATTCAGACGAGGGTGAACACGCTACATTCATCTCACACTACCCCACACACACACACACACACACACACACACACACACACACACACACACACACACACACCACACACACACACACACACACACACACACACACACACACACACACACACACACACACACACACACACATACACACACGATACGCCAAATCCGACCAGCAACCTCCTCGTGGTGCGCATCGGGTAATGCTAATGCTGGCGGTAATGCACAAAAATGTATGGGTAACTTCAAAACGTCATAACTCCGTGAAAAAAAATCGTACGACATTCAATTTTTTTTTAATTTACGTGGAAAAGTCCAAATTTTTCGATAGTTGTAATAACATTTGCGAAAAAATTTATTCGAGGCCCGTGGAGTGCGTCCAAACTATGCAAATTTTTGAAAATAAAACACGTCCTTACTTATAAAGAGATGCCTCGAGAAAATAAAGTCAAAAGATCTTAACTGCTTTTTAAAGTAGAGACTTTAAGCTTCAAAACAAAAAAAAAAATTTTTAGGATACGACCATTTTTGACGGAGTTACGCTTATTTGAAATCATGCAAAATTTTGGCATGGAATTACCTATGCGTTAATTTTGATCGCCAGTGTATATACCTCCGGTTCAATAAACTTGACTTTAACGACATTAAAGAGTCTTTCTTCCTGGATGGGCTGAGTATGCACATAAATTATCTGTAAAAAAAAATGTTTTTTTATACACGCATATCTTTTTTTTAATGTATACAATTATTTACTTACCCCTCTTGCCGGATAATGAATTACTAGCTGATTCAAGATTATTGGACGATTCATGATGCTGGTATGTTCAATCGTAGAAAACTGTCACAGTCCTTCCGATCGACCGACTCCATCATATTATGTTTACATAATTTTAGCATAAATATCTTTATCATTTCGTTGTCCTCCCTCGCTTGCGTTCTCGCTCGCTCGCGTACCCACCCGCTTGCGTTCTCGCTTGCTTACATACCCCCACCCGCGCCCGCGCCGTCATCTCAGCGTTTCTCGCTCGCTCGCTCGCTCTCGCACTCTTTTGTTTCATTCTCCCCGGCCCGCGCCCTCGCTCCCTCGTTCGCGTTCTCGCCCGCACCGTCATCTCCGCATACCCCCACCCGCTTGCTCTCGCACGCCTTTGTTATATTCTCGCGCTTTTTTTTATATTACAAAACTACATATTAAAACTGCATATTAAAACTACTTATACTAATAGGAATGGAAGGGAATGGGAGGAAATAAAATATATATATGTAATATATTTAAAAAACCCATTTATTCTTAAAACTAAAAAGATACATGTATTTAATTATATGTTTTAAAAAAGAAAATTATATATATTTATATTATAAAATTATATATATAAAAAACCGTATAATTATAAAAAAAAGTGTATAATTATAATAAAATGTGTATAATTATAAAAAAAAGATTTTTTTAAAATATATAAATTGGTGCGAAGCCGACCAATGGGGATGCGCTGAAACAAAAAAATAATATACATATTAATATACATATTAATATAGGGGAAACGATACAGTGATTGACAGCATAAGATGATTGACACTCTATTGTATTTGTACTCATAATAAATGAACTATTCGTCGTGCGATTAATTATTAGATACTGAGGAAGAGAGTTCTTCAAGTACTTAATGATTCATTGAACAACAAGTAATCGTATATATAAAATATATATAATGTGTATATATATATATATATATATATATATATATACCTTTTTTAATCCCACGGTTCCTCCTCCTCCTCGTACGGCTGCTCGCCGAATAAGCTCCGCAGGTGATAAACATCCTCGCGGCCGTACCAAATATCGTCGATGGTCTGTTCCATCGCCAACCGTTGCATATATTTATTCCAACGAAGCCACTCCATTTCGTCAATCGCCAATACTCTGCGCCCACAAGGCTGAAAATATGAAAAAACATGTAATTAATGTAATTAATGAAATATTTATGTAAAATAAATGATATATATATATGTAAAATAAATGAAATATGTAAAATGATATTTTCAAATTACTTACCAGAACAATCATAGCTGCGTTTCTCGGCATTTTTTTTGTGGTATATATTTTCTTTAGACACTCTTCTTTTCAGCGGTTAGAGTCAAACTGTCTCTGCCTGGCGTAGACGGACCCATAGTTCTCCCCACCCGAAAAATAGAGCTCTCGAAACATGACTCTATCACAAGTGTCTCGATGTAAACAGATCTGTAGATACTACTCGAGAGGGAATGCATGCACAGAATAAATCACAAAATTTTTAGCATTGAAAAAACTTTTTTATTTTTTATTTTACATATTCTTTTTTACATATTAAAAAATTAGAGCCAACAGTTCGCAATCGACGAGACGATGCTTATCGAAATCATCGCTGGCGCGAATCGCGTTCGATATCTCGTTAGTGTCCGTTAATGAAGAAACGATATGTTTAAACTGAGTAAACTTTGTGTCGACCGTCTCGATTATGTTCGATAATGTTTCAAACGTTATATCGATGCATGTATCCAAGGTGAACATGAACATTAACGTCGATTCGGTCATCATCAAACACACGTTCGATGAATCGAGACGCACGAGTTTAACACCGTTAATCGCGGAAGCGCGGATCGCTAGCGGCCCAGCGCTTATCATGGCGTCTTTATGATCGTTTCGAAGTAAATCCTGAATGTCCCAGCGTTGCTCGTAGAGTCCCTTCCACGTTTCGAGAGATATTATCAACTCATTTCCGCGACGATCTCCTATGGCGATCTCCACGTAGCTCGGTGGACCCACGTTGATTCCAATTTCGAGATACTTGTATCCTGTGGCTGTCAATGCGTATCGCCTGCTGAGTATACGCTGTGTCTTATTGACCATTCTTCTTTCATCGAAAGATCGACTTCTAAAGAAAAAAGTTTTTTTACAAAAATATAAAAAATATAAGAAAGTATATATGAAAAAGCTCTGTACTTACTCGTTACACTTTTTCTTCTTATTTTCATGCAATGAAGTTTCACCATACGGCGGTAATAATTAATTGCGCGTTTGCCGCTGCTTCCTTCGGTGGAATACATTTCTTTCGGATACGAGAAGCGACCCGCTGGTACGAGAAGTCGATGCAATACTGATCATGCCAAAAACTAATTGATGCGATTTACACTTATTAAGAGGAGAGGGGATAGACACTCTGGGGAAGGAGATATGTATATAGAAACGTGTCAAAACTTGAAAAGACGTGATTAGAGGGGGTATGAGAAGGAGGGAATAATTGCGCAAATACATGATCACCCTTTTTGATAGAAGAAGGGATAGACGCTCAGTGGGAGGTATGTTTATAGAAACGTGTCAAAACCTGAAAAGACGTTGAAAGAAACATCTCACATACATCTTACATACATCTCACATACGTCTCACATACATCGAGAAACATCTCACATACGTTTCACATACATTGAGAAACATCTCACATACGTTTCACATACATCGAGAAACATCTCACAAACGTCTCACATACATCTTACATACATCTCACATACATCGAGAAACATCTCACATACGTCTCACACACATCGAGAAACATCTCACATACATCTCACGTACATCTAGCATACATCTATCATACATCGAGAAACATCAAATGATTTTTAACAGCATATTGAGAAACGTCAAAACGAATGTTAGCAAAACATGAAATAACGTTAAGAAAACGTGATTTTACTTTAATAAAACGAATTAATATAAAGAATTAATATAAAGAATTAATATAAAGAACGTAAATGTTGTATGCGTAATGGGATGGAGAAATAAAAAAAAATCGACAATACATATATGTGTAAATAATATGCGTTTATTTTTTATGGTTATGCCACCAATTAAATAGCTTGAATACATTTTGCATTGCACAATTGGATACATGTTTATGGCAATGTAAAGTATGTGTAGCGTCCATCTTTTTCAACGATTCCACGTCTTCGTAGTGCTCGTCGAGGCTCTCAATGTAGACATCGTCTCTCGCATCGTCCAGGAGCAAATCCCGCAGCCATTCTCGTTTCTCAAGTCCCTTTACGTATACGATGGGTGAGTCTTCGCTCTCCGTCACATCCCGCAACACCTTCGTAATCATGTCTCTAGCCGTGAAGTATGGAATCGTTCCATGATCATCGCGCCAATGCAATCCGTGATGTTTTACCTCCAACCAGGATACGTGTTTTCTATCTGCTTTGCTGAGAAAATACCATGGCTCGGAGCTTCCAAATATATAATGAGTGAGAATATATCCCTCTCTGAGAGCGGCAAATTCTTTCACGACGAAGGAGTTTCTCCCGACGACGAAACCTTGCAGATCCACGAACGTTGGTGTTGACATGGTTGCACACATGACTGATTTATGTCGAGGAGCGGACTGCGGGAGGATCGCGGAAAGTTGTAGATTTTATATCGCTCCCCTCTCCAACGTGGCATGATTTTGATCTACGGGTGATTCGGCGTGGTGTGAACTATCGATCACATCTTCGTTGACGACGACTGGATCTGTCCCGGTGCGAATTAGAGACTGATCAATTACGTCTTCCCCGCGATGAAAAATTGAGTAGTATATTTCGCCAACGGTGCGTCCATGCAGATCCACGATGTAACCTTTCAGATCTACTATGTCTTCCCCGCGATGAAAAATTGGGAAGTATATTTCGCCGACGGTGCGTCCATTACGCAGATCCACGACGTAACCTTTCAGATCCACGTACGTTGGCACGGACATGGTTGACGCTGACATGTCGAGGAGCGAACTGCGGGGAGGGGAGGATTGCGAAACGCCGTAGATTTTTTATACCGCTCCCCAACGTCGTATTTAGGTGATTTTGCGAACAATGTTGGTTAACGGATTGTACTGAACAACGCGATCGTGTATGATGAGGCAATAGGCGGTAGTATTCGCCGGTACGTTCTCCTTACATTCGAATTCCAATCTCACATCCACGGTTCCGCTTTTGACCGATTCATTTTGTCGAGAACAATCGATAATCACAAACGGTATTGTTTGAAAGTCGTGTTAGTGAGACTCGGTTCGAGATATTCATAACCGTAATAGCCTTTAATGAAACGCGCGTACATGTCGTACAGAATCGCATATTTCTTTTTATCAAAATCCAGATTCAGATCGTCGTATGGATAACACTCCGAGTTCAGGTAGAGTTTCACGTTGCTCAATTTGCAGTCGTCGAATCGGCTCACATCTTCGAGCAAGACGTTCTTCCGGCCGGTCTGTAGAGCGAAGATTACGTATCGCGGCTTCTCGAGCTGCGAAGCGGTCTTGATGGCCCACGAATGCTTGGTTGTGCTCTGCAGTAGCAGAAACTCGTATAGATCCCACGAGCGAAAAGCCATGCTGACGTATCGTCCGCTTTCCAAGGCGCGCAGCATCGACAGCTTATTTATCTCGTTCACTAATACGTGTGGCATTCGCCATTGTATCTTGAATAATTCGATCGCGGGCTCTCGCACCAAATCTCCCATCAGGCAATTGTTATCGTTGAGCGATCGTATCAGAATCAACTCGTGCGTTGATAACCACGCGTCTGTAATCCTCGCAAAATCCCAGTAACATGTACAGCGGCACGCAAAAATTGAAGTATCCGTCCGAGTTACTCTGTGGATTCCAGCCGGCGTTCCTCAAGATCACGCTTTTATCAGATGATACCGTTACATAATTTTTGAGCGTGCTGGTTATTCCGACGTTTCTGTTGCGATCAATCTCCACACCATCGAGTTCGTATCGTATCTCGTCAAACATGAACGCGACGCAGTTGTGTGCAAGTACCACGCTAGCTCCCACGTTTTCATTATTTGTCTTTAATTTTCCCTCGATGTATAGAAAACTTTCGTGCGGCAACGTATACAGATCCTGTTGCTGTATGGGTATTCTTATCTCGTCGCTGTGTCCGAATGTCGTATTGGCGTATGGATTATACGTGTGAGTCTCGAGCTTGACGATGCGATCGTCGAAGATCGGCTCGTCCCCGATGTTGAGAATATCTGTCATCGTTAGACGTTTCGCACCGCGAATCCCAGAGATTTTAGGAATGCAACGTTTGTTGCGCTTAGCTTCTTTCTCTCGATGGGTCGAGTATTGCCTAGTGTGACAGTCGCGTTATCTCTCACGTGCCCCGAGCAGTTCAACACGAGCATTTCATGCCCGCTGGCGTCGCCGCACGTGCAATCTGACGGTGATTTCCTCCCCTCGAAAGTCGAGCAATCGTCCGTGCTGGTCGGTGACGCGTATCGTTAGATCCGTAATGCTCCGTACGATGACAGGTAAATGATCTGTGCCGGCCTTTCCGATATCTTATATCCTGGTGGCACGTTCGGTGAAAATTCGTGTATCGTGTGCACGCGTTTGCTGTTGCTGTACGCGCCCGCGGTCACGTTGCACTTTATGCGGATAATGTTCACATTCATAATGTTGATTGGCATGTCCGATGCGTGCCATTTTCGCGGTTGCAAGATACGATTCGACGAGAATCCCAGCAATGACCCTATGTTGTTGGGCTTGTTAAAGTTTACTCTGTAGGCGCATTTGATCTCGCTCCTCATCGTATTGTAATTAGCGCGCAGCGCTATCGGATATTCTCCATCCTCGTCGTCGTCGTTGTCGTCGCTCGTTCGGACGCGTTTCTTTTCATTGCGACGGAGTGCGCGTTTGAAAAATTCATTTATGGCTTGTAGTTCATACGATCCCTCGGGAATCGTAATTTCAGTGTCGTCATGGTCAAATTTATTGTTCGATGCATTCACGTTCGCTATCGTGTGGTAGGATTCAAAGTTCATCAGGCCGAGCTCGTAGTCGTCGTTGCTCAAATCTATGGCTGGAGAGTAGTTTACCGCGAGGACGTTGCTTCTACCGCTCAGAGTGAGTGTCAACGACATGATGGAAAAACCGCCCAGCAAACACTGAGTCGCAGCAGCGGCTCGTCAGGCTTTAAATTCACGTGCGTCCACCGTCCGGAGAAACTGCAGGCACATCTGACCGCAGATGCTCTGATTGTAAGTTTGATAGGACTTGCGATTGTACTCTATCGCGCTGTTCCCGAAATAACGTACTAGTTCTCTGGGAGGTCGAAGATTGCCAAAACTGTCGAAATATATCACGCGATCTTTCCTCTTGGCGTATGCCACCCAATGAGTGCCGGGGCCCGTCGCGTTGTCCAGATTCACGATACCGCTCTCGTTTCGACGCGCACCGCCTATCGGTAATAAGTCCCGCATGAAAACGCCTCTAAAGTATGGTATGTGCATACGTTTTGCCAGTAGATCCAATTGCACGTTCGTTGTCACACCCGCGGGCATTTCTAACGCCTCTTGGACGTTTTTTTT
Organism: Tetramorium bicarinatum; assembly: GCA_928718305.1. Classification (NCBI taxonomy): domain Eukaryota; kingdom Metazoa; phylum Arthropoda; class Insecta; order Hymenoptera; family Formicidae; genus Tetramorium; species Tetramorium bicarinatum. Next base: position 13,899,932 of record OV788326.1, on the reverse strand, counting down.
TCTTCTTACGACGCCCTGTCCGCGTTTGTACGGACCGAGATAAAGTCCCCGTCCGTATTTGTACGGAGCGAGATACAGTCCACGACCCTCCGCTGCGCGATGCTGCGCGGCTTTGCTGTCGTTTACCACCTTTGCCACACCGGCCGCTCCACCAATCAGAGATCCGAGCGCGCCCAACATCGGTAAAATCGGTAGTATACCGCCGCGTTTCGCTACCGGAAGTATCCGTTTCTTCGTCTTCTTCGTTTTCCTCTTCGACTTCATACCCATTCCCAGCTTCGTCTTGGCTTTCATCGCCGCCCAGACAACCGTGGCGGCAGCTTTCTCGCCCAGCGAGGAATCTCTCGCGACGATACGTTTCTGCGCTTTTTCAGCGAGTATCCTGTCAGCCGCGTGTCTCTCGGTGAGATTGTTGCTCCGAGAATACGCAATGTCGTGCTCGCGGCACGCCGCGTCCAGTAAATTTATACCTCGATCGCCTCTCGCCAAACGTTTCTCCAAGTGTGTTCCCGGGCCGCAAAACTGATAGCCGGGGATATGTAGTTCGAAGGGAAGCGCGTTTATCGCGCGATTGAGTAGACTGCTTCCAACTTTTATGCCAGATGTCGTCGCTGACATTCGTAGCAATCCTTGATCAGTGGCGGTGGACCGTCGATGTGCGTTCGCTGAGACGGTAAATTGTAATGATCCAGGCAATAACAATACTGCTGAACTTCCGAATCTGCCTTGATATGCTCCGGAAGTTTATCCCACACATAATCTATGTGATTGTAAAATTGTTGTATCAAAATGATTTTTGGCACATACTTCAACTGTTCGGCAGTCAAATTGCATATATCATTGTTATCCAACAAAAGCAGAAACATTTCTGAGCGATTCGCGGTTCCGCGTAGCTATAAATAGGTGCGTCCTTTCTACTCGGGAGCTCAAAGAGAAATGAAATTCGTGCGACAACCGGTGACGATACGTGTCACAAACTGCGACGACAAATTTCGGAGGATGGGGGGTAGAGGAGCGGAGATGCGAAAGCACGGCGCGATGCTGCCGACCACTGTACGCGCGATTATCTGCGGCCCCTCAAATTGCGGCAAGACAAATGTGCTGATAAGCTTGCTTGAAAGTCCACACGGAGTGCGTTTCGAGAATGTGTACGTGTACTCGAAGTCGCTGCAGCAGCCAAAGTATCGATATCTGGAGGAGCTACTGACATCGATCGACGAAATCGGCTACTTTACGTTCTCCAATAACAGTGACGTTATCCCGCCGAGCGAGGCGCGTCCAAACTCGATTTTTGTTTTCGATGACGTCGCGTGCGAAAAACAAGATACTGTGAAAGAGTACTTTTCAATGGGCAGGCACTCAAACGTCGACTGTTTCTATCTCTGTCAAACGTATGCGAGAATACCTAAACATCTGATACGCGATAATGCCAATCTGCTGATCCTGTTCAAACAGGATGGAACCAATTTGAAACATGTTTACAATGATCACGTGAATACCGACATGTCGTACGAGGATTTCTGCACGTTGTGCCGCGACTGTTGGCAGCACGAGTACGGATTCGTAGTGATAGACAAGGACAGTTCGCTTACGAATGGACGATATCGAAAAGGATTTAACGAGTTCGCGATACCACAAAACGATTAGTCGTCGTCGATACCCCGTCAAGGTGAAACATGGCCGAGAGCAAGGATATTCGTGAGCGCGTAAAGATTGCGAGGGAGATTGAGAAGACGAGCGAATCTATCCGCAAGAAACATCGCGCCTTGAAGACTGGTAAGATCGAGGATGATATCGCGGCGAAGACACGCTTCAAACCAATTATCGAGCCGCTGCAAAAGATGGTCGAAAATTCTGACGCGCGAGCGATAAAGGAAGAACCGCGTGACGACGACGATGAAACGTTAATCATCCAGAAGCGTGAGAAGGATGCGACATCGAGTAAGACAAAAAGGAAACGAGTGTTGGATCACGCCGCATCGACACCGTATAAATCCTTTCGATTTGAGCCCCCGCTGGACATATCATCGATACAGTCAAACACGACGGAAACAGCCGAACAACCAACCGCGACGACAACAGTCGTACAATCACCCGAATTGCTTGCAAGCAATGAGAATGTTTTCGAGACCACGGATAATTCGCTCATGACGACCGTTCGAGAGCAGCTACAAACGTCGGAGGATCGAGAAACGTTGCGCGGTACCCTGGGGCCGCTGAGCTGAAGGTACATCGAAGCCGTTTTGAATGACGATCGAAAGAGCGGTTTAGATGATGTATTTGGCGTTCGTTGGAGCCACGATGGATTGACGCTCGGTAATAAGCGCATTGACGTGGATAGCGATGACAACATAATTATCGACGGCATACGATTCGTCGGTACACCCGGCCTTTACGAGTTGATCTTCAATAAATTGCCCGATGGCACCGTTTATACGGAGGAAGATGCGCAAAAGTACAAGAACATACTGCTGATGACGAACGTTCATAGGTACAATTACGATGCGCATGGTCGAATAAGGGGCAACAGAGGATATAAGTACAAAGATATAATCGCACCGTTACTATCGATCGAGTCCAAATCTGGACGAGGATTACCTCGCACTATGACGTTGAACGACAACGCGATCGATTACGTGCACTGGGACGATCCCAACGAGCTGGTGGATCGTCTGCGATTGCTCGACGGTTCGCACCGAGCCGGTCATAACGCTCACGACAACGAGATGCTATCCATCATCGAGGAACTTCGCGAGGCAGGTATTATTATAAATTAACCGGAGTATTGTTGAAGCGAACCAGTCGAACGACGTCACTTGCGTTGAAAAAATGCCTGTCAATAAATTTGGACTGTTTGAACGGAGAAATGACTCGATCGACGGCGGTTGGGCTGGACTGGTGAGAAGTTACGTACGCCATAACGCTCTGTGCCGTGTCGGTGTAGAGTTTGACGCAAAGTCGCGTAAGATTCGTCGCGTAGCGCAACCGGAGGCTGACGATGACGCGGCTAACAAACTATATGTGGAACGGTGCGTAAAAATTTTGAGAGACGAATTTGTCGAGAGATTGATCGCGTTCGAGAAGGACGTGCACTCGTTACAGACCGCGATAAGCGACACTGAATCGCAAACGGAGGATAAGAAAGCAGTTTAAGGCTCAAATCTTCACACGCATTATTACATGTCGAAACATGAAATCCAAAAATATCGTCAGTTCCGAGAGACGACGACTCGTCGAGGAACTGCATGCTTCGGCGAGAAGAAATTTTCCACGAAGACGTGTCATAGTTCGAGGATACGATGACCTGTGGCAAGCAGACATCGTCGAGATGCAGCCGTACTCGCGTTTCAACAGAGGTTACCACTACATACTCACCGTCATCGATGTGTTGAGTAAGCACGCGTGGGCCGTGCCGCTCAAGAGCAAAGGCGGCAGCGAGACGGCCAAAGTTATCGCCGAGATAATTCGAGAGAGATGTCCGAAAAATTTGCAGACCGACAAGGGAAAGGAGTTTTACAACGCCGACGTGCAACGACTCGTAAAGAAACACGGCATAAATCATTACTCCACGTATTCGGTGTTGAAGGCATCGGTCGTCGAGCGATTCAATCGCACGCTCAAAAACGACATGTGGAAAATGTTTACGCTCAATGGAAACTACAAATGGGTCGACGCGCTGCCGCGTCTCGTATCAGATTACAACTCGCGAAAGCACCGAACGATCGGCATGCGACCCGTCGATGTTACACCTGCGATCGCCGAAAGACTCTTGGCTACGGTGTACAGCGCGATAAAGATTGCAGGGCCGGCAAAGTTTAAAGTAGGCGATTCGGTGCGTGTGAGCAAATACAAGACAATCTTCGAGAAAGGTTACACGCCAAATTGGACCACCGAGGTGTTTAAAATCGTTAAAGTGCAGCGTACTAATCCCGTAACATATCTGCTCGAGGACTATCGCGGAAAATCTATCGCTGGAGCGTTTTACGAACTCGAGTTGCATCGCGCGTATATCTCGTGGAGAAAGTACTGCGCAGGAGAGGTGACGAGGTTTACGTGAAATGGCTAGGATTCGATGGATCGCATAATTCGTAGATACACAAGGACAATGTGGTTTAATTTTCGTTTATTCACATATAAAAATTATATGAGATACATACAAAAAAATTTTTTATTCATATTAATATCCTTACATGTATTATAGAGTTTATATTTAAAAAAAAAAAGTATTTAAAAAAAAACATGTAAGATGTATACAATAAAAAATGTATATATATAT